>JAPYMA010000475.1:0-83892 GCA_035041965.1 Anisakis pegreffii
ACCTTACGGTAGCCTTGAAGGTGACACTCGAGATAGTATTAATAAAATGCCTATATCTCCTCAACTAAGCCAAACTGCTCAAGGAAATTTCTAATTTTCGGAAATTTCATATTAGCAATAGGCGGATTGCGATCTTCAAGCTAACCGTCTTCTCAGGTTTGCCCGGAAACATGCGAATTTCTTTTCAACGTTCGATCCAGCACAACCTCTAGATTCCGAAAATTAGAAATTTCCCTGAGCAATTTGGCTTAGTTGAGGAGATATAGGCATTTTATTAATACTATCTCGGGTGGCACCTTCAAGGCTACCGTAAGCTCAACTTTTAACACCACACAAGTTATTACTATTCATCTTTATTTATTAAAAATCTTTCATAATACTCATTTACATCATTACTGTCTACAACATTACTTTCATAATATATTGTAACATTTTTTCAAATGCATAATAACCATCACGAATTATTTCAAATTAAATATACACGATTTAAACCCACAACAATAAAAAATACCAATGAGCATTGCATGAAAACATGATAGTATTATGAAAAATCTGTAAACAAAAGCAAATATCACTGAAAATAAAACAAAAGGTAATGGAACATAATGATACTTCATAATGAATGTAAGTCGAAGTAATTACAATTTGATTCAATTGAAAGAAAGAAATAAAGAAAGATTAAATTATACTAATCGAGAGATCTGCGATTACCTTCTGTGCTTGTAGAGAATTCAATTCTCTTTCCAATGGACTACTTGGCATTGACCGATCAAATTTCTGTTCCAGCACTTTTTCCATTTCAATTGCTTGCAAAGGCATTATTTTTGCTACTGAGGGTTCATTTTAAGTTACAATCTCGAAAACTAAACAATGAATTTTCCTGAAACCTTCTGTGCTTGTAGAGAATTAAATTTGGAATCAAACGCGAAAGTTGCACTACGGCGATTTCTCGTTATTAGGTTTCACGGCTACATTCATTCCGTTCGTTTTGTGGGCTTTTACGAAGCATTTTCCTCTCCTTCTCTCACCTTTGAACATTCGGGCCCGCGCTTACGAAAGTGCAATTTGGCTTCTTTTTCCCCAACCAAAAACACGTGCTGTTATTTTACGTCCAAATTTGCATTGAAAATTTGTTTGAAATATCGCACTGAATTGTTGCCCATAATTTTGGCAATACCAGACACAGAGTATGTGATGTGAAAAATGTGAAATTTGAAATTAAATGAATTTGATGTATACGGATGGTATTTGTTCGCAATTTAAGATCAAATCTGATTTTAACATGAAACGTTTATAGCTTCCATGTCAATCACTATTAGACCAACTAGGTTTCTGATGCGAGCTTGTTTTTGTTGATGACATAAGCTTGAAAATGCTTTATTCGTTTGGTTTCATTTTAATTCGCATTTTTTTGTTCCTTCATTAATCATTTATTGCATCTCGTGGCTATAACTGCCTAGTACTTGATGAATTTTCAAAATTTTTGATTTTGCAGCGAAGTAATCGCAGGATTTGCAATAGCGATGAGTTTAGCTGAGAAACCTCCATGGACCAGTATGGATAAGGATCATTTCGTGAGGTTTGTTGTATTACCCCGCAAACCACATTTTGAAATTAATGCATAAGAATGATTTACTGATGGGCTAGTGATTGTGTTCATCATGTGACAGTTCAGTCGTCTGACTTTCTAAATAGCTTATTCAGAGAGTATAAAGGCTTCAAGGTGATGACTCATGTACTACATTTTTAAGACGTTTGTCATCGATGTGTGGACAGGTGGAAAAAATTATTCAACGTGGAAGTATCGAGGATATTGAAAATTGGGAATTAAATGGATTGCGTAGAAAGTAAGTCATCAGCGAAAAATAGTTCAACTAGAAATCATTTAATGACGGAGTAATTTAGTTGCCTTTTATTCACAACTTGTGCAACAACTGCCTTCATGATAGCAACAAACCTGATTATTTTCAGAAGTAATATTGATGATTCAGGATATGGCAGTCTTGCAGTCAGCTGATTGATGACGAAGAATATGGACAAAGAGCATTAGAATGGAATTGGCGTTCGTGTTATTATTCGTTGGTATTACGCATTCGTAACGGCTTCAGTAGCATACTAAGTGAACAACAAAAACAATGGTCTACTCGTATAATGCGTCGTTTAATCGCTGAATTAGCTTATTTGGCTAATTTCGTTAAGCGACACTCCTCGAGACGTGCACTCATATCAGTTTATATTGGTGATTTGTATCGTTATTCATATTTGCTGTGCTCAGCTGAACGTGAACGTCATATAGCCATTTTGCAATACAAGTACGTTCTTTATTTATCTTTCTTATTGGGTTTGTTGTTGTTTGTTCATCTCCTGATGAAACGAGGCTGTATGTGTTGTCACTAGCTAAATGTCAGTAATAATCATTGTGATGAAAGTAATATGAGAATAATGTTAACGTATTTCATTTTCTCGTATCAGTTCCTTGATTCATACTCTCCTTCGTGACACTTCTTTTTCTCATTAGCATTATCAGAACATAAGTTTCTAGATACCTATCTTGCACATACATATCTGTCTTTTCAGCGTCTACTTTACTAGACACCCATCTTTCACATATCTATCTTTTCAATCATATTGCATCCATCCTCAAAGATTCTTTTTACTGGACGCTACATCAACATTTCCATTCTTGAAATTTCTTGATGCAGTGTTTTTATTGGGTTGTTTTAACTGCGTAAACGCGAGTCTAATAGGTATTTCGTTTAACAGGGAAGCAGTGGCCATTGATTCGCATTTGGGATTAGGTTTCAATCAGATGGGGTTATTAATTCAAGAGACCGAACCGGCCACAGCGTTGATGCATTTCATGTTGGCAGTTCTCGCTGAGCATCCCTTCAACGGTGCTTACGCCAATATTCTCGCATTTCTTACGCATGCTCCATCGTTGCAATTGCGTGAAAATGCAGATATCATTTCACTCATCACTCATTGTTTTAGTTCGTTCAGGTATCCAATTAGCTCATTTCTTCATTTTTTGACATGTGTGTTTGGTTATATGATAAAATTGAAATGTCATTTTGAGAGCATTAGAATTAGATGAATATCGAATGAAATGGATGGAAGAAATGCATTCAAAATTGGGGTTACATGACGAAGAGCGTGTTGCATTCCGAATACATCTCTTGGCATTATCTGCGGCAACACTTGCAACAAAAAGTAATTATGGTTGATATTTTCGTTTTTTAAAAATTTTCTGAGCAATTCCATTTTCGTTATTTGATGAGCTCCGATCGTATGCAGAGAATTTTTTCCTGCATCATTCGAAAAATTTAAAATATTCGCGAAAAAAGATCAAACATTCATTTCACCTTGTATGATCAGTTACTTTATCGGAACGATTACTTTTGGTATAAACTTTTTTGAATTAATGCTTTGACTGACTGATATAAATGAAATGGTGATGATAATTGTAAAAGTGCAACTTGAGTGGTGCATGTTGAAGTGGTGGTTGTGATCGTAGGATCGGGATGGAGAAGTAGTTGTCGATGAACTAAGAACATTTTTTGTTGAATTATGGGTAACTTTATCCAGATTGCACATACTTGTAAATGTGAACATTTTATGTAATATTCAGAAGAAAACGAAGTATGTCGTGCGATATGCACAATGCTTTTGGATATTTCGACGGCAGTCATAGAAGCAGTCGAAGAATTGGCTGCGAATGTAGCAGCGTCGTTGATGCGGAAAGGTGCTCGTCGCCGGAAAGCATCTGATTCGAGTCAAGAAGAGACGTTTGGTTGTACTTCACAAGCAACAAAAGGTGGAGGAGATTACTGCAGTGATAATGAAGACGACGTCGTTGAATTGTCTGATGATGAGGAGGATGATGAGTATTATTTGTGTTCTGGAGATCCATACCATGTCGAGAAAGTTATGGAAAAGCTGAAAGCAAAAAAACAATTAAATGATGCAAAATTATTACTCACTGCGCTTGTTCATTTCACAATTTTGAACGCAAAACAACTATATGCTGAGCGTACACCTGGTGCAATCAGATCGGTGGGCGTTTTTTTTAATTTCTTGTTTTCGAAAAAATTTCATTAATTTTTGAGAGTTTAGAAGACTTTCTCAGCAATAAACTCTTAGAAATCAGTCAAAGCATCAGTAAAAGTATATATTATATGCACCTACATATTCCGTTGATAATCGTGCAAAACTTGTTTTGTTGACCAACCAATCTTTACAGCGTTCATGCTCATTGCGATTTTCACTGCAATGAGATACAAATTTTTTTTGACCACAAAAAATAACTTCTTTAACACCATTAACAAATATTCAATGGCAAAATTGATTGATCAATTGGTTTTGACTTTTTCTGATATGTCGTCAAGTAGTAAAATGGAGAAGAGGGGTTGATGATGATGGTACAGCCAAAAGAGAACATGCATCACAAGAACGTACGAACCATTGCTTTAGAATGATGATAGTAGCCGCTATTCAAAATCGCTGACTTTGCCGATTTGAATTGGTTGTAGTCATCAGTAAAAAAGAGTAACTGATGAAAAAGATAACGTTAAATCTTTTTCAGAGTTTCGAGGAATTTATGCAGCGTCTAACCGAAACATTGAATTCATTAATGGTCGATGATGCGAATGACAAATTTGTAGAAAATCTCAGCGATTCAGATAGTAATAGGAATGTACCGTTTTGGTTCATAAGCACTGGTGAAAGCTATTTATTGTTACCAGATTTGCTTCGACAATTGATTCAAGCTGATTACATCCCAATTTCATTTGATAAATTCTTCCGCTATGCACCCATTACGTCGAAAAAAGATACGGTGATGCAGAATATGGCCAAACTACGGCTGGAATGTCGCGCTAAACAAGTATTCGGCATTTCGCTTTTTCACTTTCACAGTTTTTCTTTTTTTTTCACTGCGTTTTGTTAGTTTTATGGAACTTTGAAAGTGATCCGAATTTATTTTCGTTTCATAACATCCATATTTGCTGTATCGTTAGGAAGAAGCTCGCTCGATGTTACCCATTTATGTAGTGCCCGAACATGATGTGGTATTGGAACGTTTGAATGTGTTGCGTAGCTTACTGCGGGACAAGCGATTGGACGTGATAATAGCTGAAGATACGCTTCGTTTTTTCGATAAAATCAAGAAAAGTGACATTCGTGCTCGAGAGGCGATTCGTTGGCTTCAGAAGGGTCTTTATGAGCATGGCGATTATCTTGCAATGCATAAAGCTGATTCGGTGCGTCAGTGTGCTGATAATCTCGTAACGTCTTCGTCTCATCTTGACAAGCCTTTAATTGTTGCCGTTCTCACTATGGATCAGATGGATGAGCAATACGATCAAAAACGTATGCTCTTTTTTATTTCTTCCACTTCATCTCTCACCGTTCATTTGTGTTTTTTTTTTCATGGTTTTTAGTAGAATTTCTGAAGATTATGCATAAATTTATTTTTCGGGAAGCTGAGGAAGTATTAATCCAATCAGCAAATCCAACTCATTACAGGTTTATGCCTCTTTGCTATCACCAATATCACATTCTTCCTTCTCCGGTATTCTCCTTTCCTCGCAGCTAACGATAATAGCGTTGGGATCATCTGTCTTCATGAAATTCTAACTTGGATTATTGATTTAGCAAGCATAGAGGTTTGGGCTACTCTCCCATATTGCCCAATGATTTCTAGGGAGAGGGACTCAAAAGGAGCCCGAAAGTACATTCCGATTGATCGATTGAACATTCGTCCAACGGACGTTCAAAGTAGCTGTTTGAAATAACCAACAGTAGTAAATCAGTAATCTCTCGGTATAATAATAAACAATTCATGTAACCGAGCAGATCCACAGCAATCGGCGTATCAAACATTCAACAACCACGCAATAACCAGTGTCCGTTGCCATAAATAATTTGCACAATTAAATACAGCCGAATACCAATCCATTAAACAACCGCAACAATGACGAACAATTTGTCGATCGCATACAGCGATCCACAAACCAATCGCGCAATGTCTAAACAATTCAAACCAATTTTCAGATGAGGAAGTAATAGGAATGAAATGAATTTTGAATTATCGGCATATTCAAAAGAAAAAAGCAACAGTTGCGATTATATTGTTAAAAGTTGTTGGTGTTCAAGTACAACTTTTTTTATCACATTACATCAGCTAGGTGGTGATCAACAGTAGCACTTTTTTGTTCAACTACAATTCATTCCATTCAAAACGAGGTGATATCATCAGTGTACTCTGTGCAAATGCTAGTGCTTTTTTCTACTGTGTGCTAGCAAATGCTTTTTTCTCTTTATTGCGCATATCGAACGCTGCAACTTGATACATATTTCCTATAAACTCCGTGGGTGGTCCGGGATACCACCCAACTTGAAACGTTCCTCAGAGAAATTCATACGGGCGTGCTGTAACATGCAATCCGTAATTTCATCACCTAATATGAATTTATAGTTGTGTTCGTTATTTTAAATTACTGTTTTCACAAAGCGAAACTGTCCTAGGATCCTGGGACAGTTTCACATAGTATTGTTCAACAATTGTATGTATCATCGTCAGTTTGGATCGACACAGTGTCAGGCTGGCAGCAATTTTCGGAGCAGAACAATAATTATATAATTCATAATGGCTGTTGCAGTGGAATATTTTTAAAAAAAGCGTTTAAAAAATTAATTTTTTTGATCTGATGCTAGTAAGTTTCAGCGTTCATGCTTAGTGCAAAGATCAGCAGAGAAAATGTGGATCGGTTTGAAGTGCGTTACAAGTATGCATTGAAAGACAACTTCTTCTAAACAATTGGCTCAACACAAACAAACAGTGCAGAAACATGAATACAATTATGAACATGAAAATGAATAAGTGGATAAATATTCATTCTTATTTCACTTTTTATGTGTATGTGGTGCCCTCTGCAAGAGACGGCAGACAGGCACGCGTCATCAGCATCATCGTATTATCAATTATCAATGATGTTCTCTCTTCACCTTTCGATCCCTGGTACGCCTTTTTCATTAGTTGTATTTTTTGTGATGCATATGCAAATGGATAGATACACTTTTATGTCCGTATACATACTGCCGTCTTCAAATCACTTTTGTTGTCTACCTTTATGCTGGTATCATCATCTTCTTACACATATTTCCTTTTATTGTTTTATTTTGATGTCGTTAAGTATTATCCATTTTACGAAGTGTATTTTAAAAGAAAGCGCATTTGTATTGCATACATCTGTTCATATCGCATTTGTATATGTACGTTTCATGCATACAATGATTCTTGTCGAATATTCGTACTCATCTCTATTTCATAGTTTTCACTTTTACTATCTCTCTACTATTCATTTCACATCAGTATTTTCTTTCTTCTTGTTCCGCTCTATCCTAAATGCTCACATTCATATTCCATCTTAAATCTAAACCAATGGTTCTTACACTGATCGTTCATACATCTAATCACGAGCTCTTCATTTTGTTGCAATTCATTTAGTATACTCTCTTGAAATTTGCGATTATCTCTTGAATGTATTCTGTCGATGAGCGTTTATACATACTTAGATGCTGCTCTATTATAGCAGATTAAGCAGCGGAACAAGCACGCATGCCTATGGGATTGGATGTGTTATGTCCGGCCGAGCAGGTGCCATCGCGTTTGCGAAAGCATACACTAGCTGTAGTACAAATAGGTCCTCCCGTTTATTCACCGCTCTATTTGCTTTTATCTCACAGTCTATATTCTATAAACAATAATACGTAAAATATACTCTGTTATATAATTCATATGTATTTTATACATTCGAAAGTCCTCAACCTTTCATTATACTACCTCAGAAAGACTGCTTTTTTGTGTTCTCTTTCTCTGATGCACACACCCTTATCTCGATACCTGTTTCTTTCTTTGGGTGCTTCTTTTGAACTATTTATCGAAATTGTGAACACGTCTGCTCGCGTTTCACAATCCGTCTGCGTTCGTGTCGCGTCGCATCGTCAACCACTGCTAGCAGCTCATCATCATTTTTGTTTTATAACAATACAATCCCGAACTGATATATGATATTCATCGAGTCTTCTATCTGGCAATCAATCCCTCTGCATAATAGGAACACATCTTTTCATTTTGCTCTTGCTTTCATTCAACCGAGAGAAAGATGATACTACCATACCACTAGGCAGATTGCACTCACTCTTCATTGCCCACACGCGCAACAGTATAGTGTGTTTTGCACACGCGCATGCATAGATGTGATGTGACCGAGCGACCGACCGCGCACAGATGCGTTTTTGACTGTGAGAGGAACAGAAGGAGGTGATATTATGAATTAGATGAATAGACATGATTGTGGAGTAATAGTTGTTAGTTGTGGTTGTTTTAGGTTTTGCTTTTTTATTGTTCGCTGCTTATTTTTTATGCATTCGAGAAGTTGATAATGCGATGACGCTTGATTTTGTTTTATTGTTGAAATTATGAAGTGTTATTTGTTACAGTTATGTGCAGTATATTGTTCCATAAACATATTCAATTAATCTGTTTCACTTTTTGAGACTGCAGTGTTCTGTTTGTGTGTGTTACAGCGCTTTCACGTCTTCAAAATGATTCTAGTTCATAGATCCAATTACACTGAATCTTCATCAATTGGACAGTTGAATTTAATGATGAAATTGAGGTACGGCAACGTTCCTTTCTGTCTGCATAAACAGTCATTTCAATTGAGGACGCAACAATTGGCGGTGACGTGCTTATCATCTTCTTTCTGTTGCTTAATCGCAACCTCATCGCTGAATCTGAATCACTTCTGATAAATCGCTTCGTCCACTTGACGACATCTCATCACATTTCTTGACCGATACTCTTCTTGCACAAACACACCAACTCGACGACACGACCACATTCTTAGTGGCGCATTGGCGCAATGTACAATCCGAATCATCGGCACCCGGTTTGTTCTGAAGCTATTGATTAATAACTTTTTCATTTATGTTGCCGATACTTAGAGTGGAGATAATCAAGTATGAAACGTAATTGCTCGATATCTTAATCGTTAACGAAGCGATATTGGTGCTAACAGAACGCGTGATTATTATTGTTTGTCACCATTTTTATCGTGACTAGCAATAGGTTTTGCTCGCAGTCACTGATGCTACCGTCATGCATTTACACAAGGCAGTAGACGTCCGTTTAGTCCCGTGTCCCAAGCGCACTTTCAGACTTTTTCCCTCGAGGGACGCCGCCGCGGTCACATTTCGCCACGTGCGTTATCCTAATAACAGATGCATTATCCACGTATCAATCACCCTTAAAACTCATAATACGAGCGCATCTCCATCCATCAAGCAGTGCCCCTAAAGTAAAGGATGCGTAGTAACATACCTTTGTGTGTAGAGCGTGTTTCTTTGGCAAAAAACGTTACCGATGTTTATCATATAAACTGTTATGCCCGTAAAGTGAGCAAATAACCGTTATTTATCTTGAAAGATATTCTCATTTTTTAAATTAGAAAATGTGAGATCAATATCGGTGTTGTTTGTATTCACCTGGTTTGCACAAACATTCCACCTTTCCATCACGAGTTCTGATGTGCTCGTATGAAATTCAGCAAATTCATGGTTGTTATTCATTTAAGAATTGAATTGCTCTTTCAGTTACTTCAGTGCTATCGTTTTTTGCCTTATCAAATCACTAGCTAACTGTTGATGTTGGCATATTTAATCATTTAACATTCTTTGTTGAACCGTCTTTTGGTAATGTTGACGTTGATCAGGATGAGGAAGACTGTTTAGTAGTAGTGTAACTAATTGGCAACTGGGAATGTATACTTTCTCGAGCAATAATTATTCGATGGAAATAATATAATTAATTGAGAATACTCGAATAATTATCTATTAAAATAATCAGCCTATTTAATGGAACGATCTCAGAAAATGAAACTACTAATAATTATTCTAATATTGACACAACTCTTACAGGGCGGGCCGCATCAACCAATCAAGATGTCAATATTAGAGCATGTTGAGCGTATCAAAGAGGAGTATAATTTTTTACAACAACAACTGCAACAACAACGCGTTGAAATTGAGAAGTTATCGCAAGAGAAAGAAGCGATGCAACGACATTACATGATGTATTATGAAATGAGTTATGGCCTGAATGTGGAAATGCATAAGCAAACTGAAATTGCTAAACGGTACAATGCAATTCTATCGCAAATTATCCCTCTTCTACCAGCAGAGCATCAGCAGTCAGCACTTGCTGCGATGGATCGTGCTCGACAAATCAGTATGGCTGAGTTGCATCAGGTTTATTTCATTCCATTTCATAATCATTCTTCATTAAGGGTCAGCTGAAAGGGAGAACCTTCATTATTTGTCGTTCTTAAATCAAAGGGAACAAATGTATCGTAGCTCCATTTTTCGTGAATATTTGCCTTAAGGGTTGCTTTTCATTGATGCAGTTAGTTCATTCTATTATTATCTTGCAGCAACGCTTATCATAAACGCAATTTTCACGTGTATACTCTTTTAGTTTTCGATTGATTTCCGTTATTAGATTAACGATTTTTTAGAAATCAGCCAAATTTTCCCATCTTCTCAATTTTAATTTCACGCCATTCATTGAATGCGAAATTTCCAAATGAGATCGTAAGTAAGAGCATTGTTCCACATTTTCTGTTGATGACATAGTTTTGGAAGATGTTGCTTAATTGAAACATTCGTGCTAAAGATGTATGTAACTGCGATCTGAAAACTCAGTCTGTCGTTGAATATTGTCAGTTCCAGTGTCATTCACATTCTCCTAACACTTTTATTTCCCATTGCGCAGCAAAAATCAATTTGAATAGAAATGTTCTTCAAATTTTATGCTCTCTTCGATGCGTGACGAATGTAGTTCGAAACTCGGTTCTTTTTTAGTTGTTTTTGAATACTGCTTTTCCTATGTATGGTTCATCCACCTTCTCAGAAAACGAAAAGATGTACTCTGAAAGCTCAGCGATAACATTCCAATTTAAACACATTAAATTCCCGTCTTCAAAGTGGTCGTATTGTCTGTTGTTCAGAGCGTTCAACTTCTCCATCTTTTCGATATGAGATCATAATCAAGAATAGTTTCAGTCCAAGCAATATTGAGGGTTGTTTTATAGTGATATTAATATTGGTTAAAGGCAATTGGAAGTCAAATGCACGCACATCAGCAGTTGGCAATGATACCAGGAATGGCTATGGCAGGTCCAATGAGTTTAGCAGCAGCCGCACAAGGACCTTTCCATCCGTCGGTAGCAGCAATGGCTGCAGCTGCGCAAGGATTAGCGAAGCCGGACGAGAAGAATGACGAACGGAACGCAAGTCGAGCTTCACGGCCTCGTTCATCCACTCCAGATACCAATCAGAAACGGCCGAAGGTCAGTATTCCATCGCAATTAAGTTATGCCTCTCGTGGTTTTGAGTATTCTTTGATACCACGCAGTGCCGCGACTGGTGCTGTTCGCGGATATCAGGGAACGGATTGATCGGTTTTTGCGCTGTATGTTTTTAGAGCAGGATATTGCTCACCATACATTTTGAAGTAAAGTGAATTATGATGCTTCTTTTGTAGATATAATTTCGTTTTACAGGTGGAATCAGAAGATGGGGAAGGTGAATTAGAAATCGACGTGCAGAACGATGATGCGACAGCAACGAATGGCGTTAACTTGAAAAAAGACGGTCGTGAGAGTGCACATTCTGTTTCATCCGGTATGTTTTCATGTTTCGCGATTGTGCTGTTATTTCGTAAATGAATGGTGATGGTACACTATCGGTTGATATTTTAGGTGACTCAACACCATCTGGTAAAGCGCGTATGGCGAATGCATTAGCCTCAGCCGATATGAATGCAATGGCTAGCTCTTTACTGGCAAATCCTGCACTTGCATCATTTGCTGGTAGATCTGCAGCAGCTGCGTTGCCTGCTATGCTTGATCCACATGCACAGGTAGTTATTTTATTGATTGAATTAGTGTATCGCTCGTCAAAATTATTACGTATCTGGTTGAGCTGTCATCGAATATGCATTTTTTTGCATGCTGTTAACTCATTTTGCTCGATCGCATTGGGGTTTTGTGATGCTCAACTCATGTAAGGTAATGTTTTAAGGCTCGATTCATGGCTGGTATGAGTCAAGCGAGTGCTGCTGGTATGCCGAATGGGAAGCCATCGTATGCATTCAAAACGACTGAAAGTGGCCAGTTGCAACCTGTCAACTTTCCGCAGGATGCACTCATCGGTCCAGGCATACCGCGTATAGCACGAAAGGTGCACGATTTACAGCACGGTGAAGTGGTATGTGCAGTGACTATTTCTCAACAGAATCGACATGTTTACACGGGTGGAAAAGGATGTGTGAAGGTGATAGATTGTTTTTCTTACATTGCCTCTCTCACTGAACAGTCAGTCGTCAAATTGCATTAGTTCGTTTACTCATCAACAAATGCTTTATGTATTTATTGATTGTAGCATTATCGATGCTCTACATAATCGTTCAATCGTTGAAGTGCTCATTATTTCGTTATTGTTTACACTGCTTTCCATATATTCCAGATGTTTATTCATTTGAAGGTGTGGGATATATCAAGGGCAGAAACGTCGAAGAATGCGATCTCAACACTTGAGTGCCTGAAAGATAATTATATTCGATCGTGCAAGTTATTTAACGATGGATCAACGTTGATAGTCGGGGGTGAGGCATCCACAATAACTGTTTGGGATTTGGCTGTTAGTCATCACTGATTATTTATGTTTACATTCACTTTCTTTATGTGTGCTAAAGACCAGCGAATAAAAAAATCATTTTGCAAGATTAAATAGGAAACATTTGAAAAAGGATTAACGTCATTAAGGAAATGTGCACAAACAAACTACCATGCTTTCATCTGATCTCAGTAACTTTTTCATGTGATTTCATATTAGAAAAGTTGCAACTGAACTATAATTAAGTGAAATATTTTCACTATTTATCTTCACTGATAGTATCGCCTTATTTATCAAGTAAAGAAGACAACGTTTTTTGAATGATTTATCAAATTTTTTTTCAGTTTCGAATGATTTATCAAATTTTTGAATTCTTTCAAATTCTTGCGTTTTTTTTTAAGAATATGAAATGCGTGAATTTTGCAGTGGACTTGTTGCATATCGCATTGTAGTAAGTTGATGAGTGAATAACTTCATTGATGGCCAGTTGAGTGTTATAATTTTCAGACAGAAACGGTGAAAGTGGAATTGGACAGTGAAGCGCCAGCATGCTACGCACTTGCCATCTCTCCTGATAACAAACTATGCTTTTCATGTTCAGCTGATGGTAAAATCATCATTTGGGATCTGGATAGCAAGAAAATGGTTCGTTATTCAGTCCGTCAATTCATTCCCGATAATTTCTCGTCATATTCTTGCACACATGTCACGTAGTATCTTACAACACTCCCGATATGCCACTTGAAGTCGTATACGAACCATGATAAAATTCACATTCAGATGATGGCGCCTATAGAGTAAAACGATTCTCCTTGTTGGTTTTGTTTACCGGACGAGTTTTTGACTTTTTAGCTGCATTCAACTTATACAGTTGTTGCTGTCAAAGGAAACTATCTTTTTGAAGTCGTACTGAGAACATGTTTCGTCTGATCACATTCATTCGGCGGGGATTACAATAAAAATTTAACTCTTCATCGTCGTTCACGTTTCTACTTGAATATGAATATTCAGCTAAAAAATTTCAGATAACCTGCTTACCGGGTCATCAAGATGGTGCCAGTTGTGTGGATTTATCAAGTGATGCATTGCGACTGTGGAGTGGCGGATTGGATAATACTGTCCGTAGTTGGGATTTACGTGAAAGAACCCAACTTCAGCAGCATGATTTTGCATCACAAATCTTTTCATTAGGCTGTTGCCCCACTGACGACTGGGTTGCAGTTGGTATGGAAAATAGTAATGTTGAAGTGCTGCACGTTAGTAAACCAGACAGGTATGTGACTGCGTTTGTATATTTGTGCTGATTATATTCAGCCACATCTTCAAATATCCGTTTTACGATTTCAGATACTCTTTACATATGCACGAAAGTTGTGTGCTATCGCTAAAGTTTGCACATTCCGGTAAATGGTTTGTATCAACCGGCAAGGATAATGTTTTGAACGCATGGAGGACGCCATATGGTGCTTCACTACTTACCGCAAAGGAGAGTTCATCAGTGCTATCATGCGATATTTCCTCGGATGACAAGTATATCGTGACCGGCTCCGGTGAGAAGAAGGCGACTGTCTACGAAGTCGGATACTGAATTTCGAATGTGGATCTCCTCTTTTCTAACGGTGCGTTCTGGGTTATTGCTCAAAGGTAATGCCATCGTCAGGTGTTACCTGTCTTGTTATGATGGCCGTTATGAAGCAGTCTGTTTATGTTTGTCGTTAGAACTTCAAGCTACACACTTTTCTCTGCTGTTATAATATTTCTCACTATGTAATATGCCTACTGACACGCTAATTTTCACTCGTGAACAATCCCTTTATACGTGAACTCCTTTGGTCAGTTGACATTATTGGCCAGTCCAGTACGCACCATTACCTTGTTTTTTCAATTGATGTTCTTATTACCGATGTGTTTTTATGGTATTTTTTGTTGTGTTTTTTGGTTTTTCCGTTGGTGTGGTTCTGTTGTTGATGAGCTTAAATGAATAACGTATGTGTCCGTATAGAGGATATTGATAAGATCATTGAGAATACTATAACATTTGAACTGAGGGTTACATCTAGCATCACATTTAATTTTTTCGTTAGATATCTTTTATTTGATTCATCATTTCGTTTTATGATTCATTGTTCGCGTCAGGTTCATGAGTGTTGTGTAGAGATTTCCGGAAAAATTGATTTCCTAGCTGTTTCTCAGATATTGAGTTCTAGTTTTCCTTGATCGAGCTGTGAATAATGATAGTCATTTGTATCAATAACCATCTTCATATCATTCCAGCAGTTCGTCGCCATTTCGAATTCCTTGCGTTCCGCACATTAAAGTGCTATCTCAGGACGTATTTGACTCAGTAATGGAAAAAAATTAACCTATTCTCATTTACAAAACTGTTGGTTGAACTCGATCAAAACTTTTGTAATCCAATCTTGCAAGCTTCTTTGGCCTCTCCTATAAACCCGAGCAGTTTCCTGGACTTTGCAGACTTCTGAGCTCCTTCACCTGGAGGCTGTAATGAACGATGAGGATCACCAGAATCCCCCAGTGAACGAACTAAGAAGGCTACAAATCCATGCGAATAAGAAGAGTCGTCTTCGTCGTAAGGAATCGTTCTCGCTCTACATCTATTGTCAAATCCATCCCGATCTTGGGATCTCATCTCGTGCGATGTGGACCATGGATTCCTTTCCTATATGTATATGTGTATATCATATATATTTATATCAACTTATCGTATGAGCTATTTGTTTCTGTTTCGGATTAATTCCTCTAAGCCATACGTTAGTTAATAGTTTTATACTTAATGAACTCTGTGAGCAATAAGGAACATCCCCAACACTCTTTGATGCATCCTTTCAATCTGAATTGATACCGATTTTAATGTTGGTTTTTCTGGTGCCCATTTTTTTACATCACTTCTGTAGATGATTCAAAATGAAAAAATTCACTTTGTCAGATTTGTTTTTAGTTTTTTTTATTGTCTTGTTTTTTTTTTGGGTGGATCAAGTTGGAGCTGAACTCTTGCTAGTATCGGAGAGAAGATTAATTGTTTAAGTAAACGAAGTGGGGATAACTGAATTCGTTTCTCTTATTGTTCCTTATTGTTCATTAAGGTTTTACTTGAGACGAAGTATTTTGCGGGTAGATCGCATTACAAGTACACATTTGTTTCAAATGACTCTCATAATACTCTATTTATGGACATGAAATAAGTTGGTAATGTTAACAAATTACTTCAGTTCAGTCATCTCAATGATTCAATCAAAATTCACTGATTGATCTTAAATTCGGTAAGGTTGTATTTCAGGTTGGTGAAATCACAACGGCATTTCGTTCATGCGGTCATTTCTTGCTGTGCTCTTACTGAGTAATACTAGCAAGTAACTAAGTAACACATTCAACTGCGAATGTGAACAAAATGCCGTATTGATTTTACTAACCTAAAATATAAAATTTTCATAAATTCATATTCTTCATTGGATTACATGCAGTAAGTTTTAAATCAGAGAGATCGAGCAAATTTTGTTATTGTTTCGATTATGCTTAGCAGTGAGTGGAGAATGCAACGGAAGATGATAAAACACCAAAGGATTGATTGATATATGTTTTGAATATTTCGTGTAAATAATTTTAGTTGAATGTTGCTATTGGCTGAATGAAAAGAATCGCTTCTGATGAGATGCAATCTATTCTTAAACAACTACGATAGGTATTGCTGTTGCGTTCATCATTATTAATACGCTTATTTTTTAATCATTTCAAGCAAGTTGGTCGCTTTTAATGGTTTTTGGGAATCGATCTCATTAGCTATTTATTCGTGTATTTTATACAACACTTACTGGTTGTTATGTCCTAGGAATATATATCTATTTTTTTATTTATAAATATACATATATATGCATAAATTTCAGTGAAATCGAATAATTTTTATCTTAGTTTTTTTTTTAAAATCTCGTATACATTTTCATCTCGTGTATTCTTTTGTATTTGTTTGTTGTTGTTGTTGTTATAATTATTACTGATAATGTTATTGTCCAGTCCCTCTTATCTGTTTGTTTTTCTCTCTCTTCTTTTATTTAGATCCTCAGTAACTATTTGTGCTTTTATGGTCAAATAGTGTTTTGTGAAAGTTGTTATATAAAAGTATTACTGTACGTAATTATGACAATCATCTTTGTATTGTGTTTTGAAGCACTCTTGTTTTAATCACTCCACCACAGATTCTCCGTTCTGATGATGTTAATCGATGGTAAGATGGAGTTTGTCATCTTTGGTAGCTTTTCAACAGAAGTGTATGTTTGTCATCAATTCTGATCATTAATTGTGGTTATGAAATGCAATAAGATTTTCAAAAAAAAGCAGATCTGGATTTAATCCACCGCAGAATTTTAGCATAAATACGAACAACAACTCATCATACTCGGTCATTTAATTGTTTATGGATTAGCTTTATTCACCTCTTCTCTCTCTCTTTCTCTTCCAGTTAATACGGTTGATCTCGTAACTGTTAATTGCATTTTATTTCATCTTAACGTATTTACATCGTCCTATTCATTCTTGAATTCTCACTCTTTTTCGTTATTGAACGACTTTCTTTTTAGTATTGATGGAGGGCCTTGAATTGATGAATCGAACAAAACAAGAAGATTGTTGTATATTAGCAAATGTTCGATTTCCTTAGCCGAATAAAATAATTGTTTTGCATTCATCGAATGAATCGGTATAAAACTATTAGAAGCTACTTCATATAGCATATTAATTGTGAACGGTGGAGTTGATTTTCGAATACGTTATAATGTTTGTTGTTTGTTTATTTAGTGTTTGTTTGCTTATGCACTTGTTATGAAATCGCTGTTTTGATATTATACTTCAATTTTAATACTACAAACAGTTGATTGTTGCAATTCAAATTGACTCGCACACACACACCGTTTATTCTATTTATAATGGTTTCACTCAACGCAAACTAAAGCCATATGGTTGTTTTTTTTTTTGAGATTAATTTCTGATTCTGTTCTACATGAAAATGAAAGGAAATTTTTCGCACCTTTATATCTGAAATGTCTACTGATACGTTTGTTCGTTCACATTTTTTGAATAAATGCACATTGTATATTTGAAAATGCAATAAATCATTGAAACATTTGACTATATTCAAAGAAGTAACATGAAACTCAAATGGAACGATAATCTGATCGTGAGGGGTGAATAGATATTGCAATGCGTTTCATGTAGATGCGCATTATTTTTTTAAATAAATTAATCACCTGTTTTATATGAGTTTCATTTGATAACTCATCGTCTAACCCAATTATTGTCTCTCTCAGGACCTATAATACGCAGTCTGTGTGTCGCTCTCTGTGTGTAGTTAATCGAATGATGTCCTTAATGATTACTTGACCAATGTTGTGTCTTTAAACGTAATTTTATTTGTGAGTGATTCTCAACAGCAGAATAAAGCCAGTTCTCATTTACGTCTTCTTAAGCTTGAAGCATTATGTTCGTTCATGTTATCAGATCGGGCCTATAGACTGAATCGATAACTTAAATGCACTGACTAGCTACAAATTTGACGAGACGGTCGACTGCCTATATAGTTTAGAGCAGGGTTTGTCAGCCGGGGTGCGAGGTGGCATGCCAGGGGATGCGAGAGTGGTGCAATGAGGGGAGGTGAATGAGGGGTGCGAAGGGCAAAAAAGGTTGAGAACCACTGCAATACCCACTGTTTAGGTGATATAAACTGATCAGCAACTCTAAGTCGTATGTGACAGCTCTAGGCATTCGCTTGGCTATGGGCCTGTGTGAGATCAATACGTTGTATATGACCATAATGTTATCATGTACTATTGTTGTTGTTGTTTTGTTTTATTGGTCGAATAAACTGTATTCAGTATTTATTGGTCGATTCACAGACTATTTCTTCGTTTAACCACTTTTTACGTCTATTTCTTATAGACTATTCGTTCATTCGTTTTATTATACTTCTCAATCTCAATGAATTTGCTGGTGAATTGTATTCTATTGGCATGTTTGTTGTGTGTGAAACTGAACCAATCAAGCTCTTATGTTAATGATTGAAGGTAGTTCATCAAATGGATTATATCGAACTGTTACGTTTATCATGTGTGATGAGTAATACGTCTCTGACATAACTTGTTTTTTGTTGTTTAATTTCAACATTATGTCTTATAAAATCTCGAAGATACGACTGCGGGATTCGTCGTGCTCGCATTTCATCGAAGTTGGTTTATATCCGTTTGCACCTGTCGTATCTGAATTATTTTGGCTGCAGTCAGTGTTCATATCTTAAACACTTTAATTTCACACAAATATTTCGTGCTTCATAATGTACATATGACTGAAGCTTTTTCTCATTCATCTTTTATAATTTTCGTTGCAATGAGCACTGATTTTCTCAACAGTCTCATTGCAGTGAACAAAAGTAATAAAATCAAGCAATCCAATATTCGAATCCAAGTGGCATTAATCATCTTTTACCGGTTTTCAAACATAGAGTCGTTTCGAATCATATTTTCGATGATCATTGTCTCCGTAGTGGTCATTGTTTTGTTATATAATCTCAGCCGATGGTAATATTCTGATAGTTGTATTCCAGTATTATTGTTATTATTATTACTATTATTTATTATTATCAACTATTATTATTACTATTCATTAGTTATTATTGCTATTGTGGTTTTTATAAAATTATCATTATAATTGTTTTCATATTAAATTTATTCATAACGCAATTGTTATCGCTGTATCACTTGTTGAAGATGTACAGTACTAATTGTAAGCCTACCCGTGGTGGTCGCGCTTATTATTTGCGTTTTACTGATTGTGAGTGTCGAGTAAGAAGTGTTCGCATAGTAAGTGGACTTTGTTGTGAAATTGAAGATTGCCGATTTGTGATTCATCTCTCGGTGATGACAGCTTATTATTAACCCAGTCACCGTAAAGTTTAGTGCTAGCATCAAAAGTTATTTTCAGATCATCTTTCGACCTACTCGCATTTTATTTGAATATGGTTACTGTTAGAAACGAACCAGCTTAATCGGTGCTCTTGGCAATTGATTGATCAAATTAGATTCACAATTGGAATAGCTTATCGCTATAGCGGACAGCTGAGTTGATTCGCATATGATTCTTTCTCTCGGTGTGGTTATTCGTTTTCGAATGGTGTTATTCGAAAATGTTCTTTTGTCCACGAGCAATGTGAATATTATTAATCTTATGTTCGTATATCTCGTGTGTGATCTTTTTCGTTTTCATCATCATCGTCATCATCACTAATATTATTACTATGTTTGTCATTTACTTTCGCTTTTATTTCGCGAAACGGATTACATTTTTCTGTATTGTTTTTGTTTACGGTTGTTGGCTTTGTATTTACGTTAAAAACGTTATTCTTGTTGATCATTGTTTTCATATTTTGTTTTGAAAATTAATTTAAGTTATATATTGTTGCTATTTGGTGCGTCCTCATTTTGAATATCATTTACTCAATTCATCCTATCTCGATTTCAGTCTTATTTTAATTCGTATTCAAGAATATACATATGTTGAAGACATTTTGGTTGCTTTCATATCTTCTCGCTCAATGATACTCGTATGGATTTTGAGCAAAACCTTGATTCATTTATCAATTACAACAATGATACTTTTCAGTGGTAGTTTGTTCTGATACCCTATTATATGGTATGCAGTTCATTATAACTCAACGCTTCAAACTGATTGCAAAGTACCGTGCTCATTGTCGACTTTACTCTAACTCGTCAATTGATAATAACATAAACTGTGCTGTAATTTTTTGTATTAATACACGTCATTTAACATCACGAAATACCATCGTCGTAGAAGAATGATCCGCTAGAAAAATATTGAAAAGAACTGCTTCATGCACATGTGAGAATTTGTAGAAGCAGTTGCAGTTTGGAGGTAATTTATATTGTGCATTCTCAGTTTGCAATATGTTGGCGTATCCAATTGATCGTATACAATACACGGATAGAATTATGAAAAAATTTGTGTCAATGTGGACCAAAGTTTGTACGTGTCAGTGTTAGTACATGTCAGTGTTACAGCGCAAATATGTATTTGCATACGTTGACGTTGGAAAAAATATGCATTCATTTGCAGATGAAAAGTTAGCGGAATATAATGGAAGTAGTTTGCTGAAGCGCTAACCAAAGCAGAATAGAAATTTCGGCTATTTGGAAACAGTAGCGCGTTATTGGCCATCTTTGGTAAGAAGCACCTGGCCATATTCTTGTACGAGTCGGTTTTGTGTGAAAGATGGTTTTGTGTGAAAGTTTTGTGTGAAAGATGTACGAGTCGGTTTTGTGTGAAAATGACCGGAGATTTGTGTGAAAGATAACTCATCTGAAACAATAGATTTTGATTGGTGAATTCGTTGCTTGATTCGAATCGGAACAATGTGTTATGGCATTCCAAGATGCTTTATTTTCTTGAATGTTCAGCAATAGCCTCCAAGATGTTGTATCCCATTTCATACATTTGGATGATGATGAATTCCTCCGAAATTTGTAAACTGGACATGCTGGATAACGATTGGCACAATTTACGACTACGAAAACAGCGTCGCACATTTAGACTTGCAAAAGTCAAAAATAACTACCGCTTTTTCGTTATTGGTCTTAGGATGGATTAATGGAAATGGTTCCAGTTGTAGTTGTAAGCAGTTAAATTCATTTAGGTTTACAAATTGAGACCTGAATCTTACAATAAAAGTTCTTCTCGAAATAGGTATTATCAAAGTGAATAAATTTGTGGGGCTGACTTTATATGAGTAGATCGCTTTTACTTTCACTAGTTGCGAGGATTGCAGCGATTGTTCAATAACCAGCCAGCTGTTGACAAATGCTGCATTGACAAAATGGATCGCATTTCAAGGGTCCAGGATAACTGCATCCCTGCCAAATGCTACCCTGTCAAGTGCTACCATGTTATTCAGTCACTCAACGTTCGTTTCGGTTCAATTTTTGAGCCATGCGAACGCATGTTCACCATTGTACAAAACAAGTATATGAAGATGTGCGGAATTCACCGTGAGTAGTATCGTGGCTGCAAGCAACCGCCTGAACTCTGGATGAGCTCAGCCCTTGTGGCTTAAGCTTCATTATTGCTAGCTGGAGTGGATACCGAGACAAACCGGAGGCTAAGCCTCGTGGTAAACCTCAGCAGAATATATTACATCCATGGTTTCCATTAATTAAGAGATGTATACGAAGTATTTGTACGGTTGTACTTATGTTGAGAACGAAGGAGATATAATATTTTCTCAGTTCTCCATCGTTTGTATTATTAAATTCAGTCATTTCATTTAGATCGTTTCAATGATTTGCTGATCATCTTCGATCTGATGGGGATTCCATAAACCTATATTTGTTGGTGGAATGAATACATCAACGTTGTACCTTGCACAGGATCTGAATAGTCAATTTTCATAGCTTTATTCTCAATTCTTTTTTACCTTTTCATTTTCTGCAGCGGATCAGCCGTGAATTTGTTCTAAGCATTTTGTTTCGTTATGAGTTGGCGATAGGAATGATGCAAAATGTGATCATACCTTGGGCTGTCACTAACACTGTAGTTCATAATGCAATTTACAGCTGATACCTCAGTTGATGTTCTGCGTTGTGAGTGAATATATCAACTAGGACGAATTCATTTATTTTTAACTGAATACTACGGAAAGAACTGATTCGGTTTACAATGAATTCAGATCAGGGTGAACAGCGCTTGAACAAAAATCCTCGAATAAGACTTTGTAGACATATTTCCATCTAAAAACAAAAACATCCACAATTATTATTGAAATACGAAACAAAAGTTCGGAACAAAACGATACGAAACATGGAAGAAAAATCTTGTGTATGTAAACATTACACATCACCGGAATTTTATGGAAAGGGTGAGTGTTTTAAGCTGGTTTCAAATATTTCATAGTTAGGAGGAAGGTTCACATGTGAGCAGGAATTTGAAACGAGGAGAAATTCGAATACAGAACTATTACAGTTGTATTGTTCATAACAATGTGTTAAACAACCCATTGGAATTGATAAAGAAGACAGTACAAAAGCTATTTTAATGTAGAAAAACTTCATGTTGCTTGTGCGTTCCGTTGTTGGACATCTCACACTATTTCACTCGAATTCTTTTCCTCTTCGTAATTGAACACAGAACTATTCATTTTTAAGAAGAGCAGTATTAAGAGTAATCCTAATAAAGAACTAATCAGTAAGGGTTAGAAAATTTTAAAAAGCAATGAAAAAACAAAATCCTAATTAAAAAACTGGATGCATGAGATCACGCTAAGATCTGAAACTCAACAACTCAACAAATTGAACAAAACAATTGAGCAATATGAGTGAATAACTTTAGCACGTACTGTCCAATTCCAATATCGACATCAATGTACATTAAGTGAGATCGTCATAGATTTGTAGCTAACGGATACAAAACGATAGTTACATCACGATAAGAAGAACGAGCAAAATTCAAGAACACTATGACAAAAACAATATTCAATGATTATAACAATGCGCAGAACGTTGCAGTATGTAGCTCACAGAAACATTCTCTTTCGCCTCCTTGCTTTTCTCCTCTCAAACGATTTTTAAGAACAACAGCCTTGTGCAACCAGAGCAAAGCTTGAAAAGCTTTTATCCGTCTTAAGGAATGGTGAAAGCGATAATGAAAGCTTTTTAAACGACATTTTAACCAACAATTTTCACATTGGCCGAACTGAATGTGCAATAGCGTTTGAAAATCTTGCTAGAATCGTACAAACACTTCTTATACATCTCTTAATGGAAACCATGGATGTACAATATTCTGCTGAGGTTTACCACGAGGCTTAGCCTCCGGTTTGTCTCGGTATCCACTCCAGCTAGCAATAATGAAGCTTAAGCCACAAGGGCGGAGCTCATCCAGAGTTCAGGCGGTTGCTTGCAGCCACGATACTACTCACGGTGAATTCCGCACATCTTCATATACTTGTTTTGTACAATGGTGAACATGCGTTCGCATGGCTCAAAAATTGAACCGAAACGAACGTTGAGTGACTGAATAACATGGTAGCACTTGACAGGGTAGCATTTGGCAGGGATGCAGTTATCCGTCACCCGATTTCACAATCGAGGAGATGGAACACCGTTGCTGATGAATGTTACTAACGTGGTATCATCAATATATTATGTGGACAACCACGAGTCATTCTGCACCCGTATGGAATGCTCTGCTGTTATTATCCAGTTCTACTGTATTATCGTTCGAGCGAAGTTTGTACTGAAGTTGATGACTTGTATGGTCTATATTTAACGCCACAATATGTTTGATGGGCTCATATTTATTTCAAATAACCGAAATATGTTGTTACTTCATCATGCTACGAGCTCATTTTATTCATTTGGTGCAACTTCGAGTTCAGCTAATCAACAACTGCACCGTTAATCATGCTCGTAAAGAAATCGATAAAAAAAAGCTAAGCTCATGGAGTGGTGCAAATTTCATTTGTGTCGTTTGTTCTGCGTTCTCACCATCAATTAACTCCTCTTTGAACAGTCATCTTCCGTTTATTTTTTCACACCATATTTTGTAAAATTTTGCATAGTGTTCTTTGTTACGTTAAATTCTTGTAAATGCGTCAGTATTACTTCTTAGAACACGTATGTATATATGTATTGCTTATGGTTCAAATTCATTATGATTTCGCTTACTCCATTCATGTTCACCGATTCTTACGTGCACTTATCTTTACAATGTTGGCTTCATGAATCGAAATTTCAATCTAAATCGTTCGCTCTAGATTGATTTAGAGAATATTGGCATGCCATCTGGTTGTCTTTAGAAATAAATTCCAGTCAATGATAATATATCCGTTTTTAATACAGTGACCATCTGATGAATTTGTTATGCAATCGTGATTTAACTATCCACATCTCATTTTATCCGTACGATTAGTTGCCTTAATCGTTGCGAGAGGAACGAACTAATAACACTAATAATCAAATTTCAGGTTCAATATTTTCATATTATCGTGTCCGAAGTAAATGTCGGCTTTGAATTCAAATCCATTTGGCGATCCATTTGCGGTAAATTATTAATTTCAGTTAACGTGTTTAATTCTTGGAATAATTATTAAATGTGATGAATTTTCAGTGGCTCAATCGAATACCATAAATGTGTCCACAATCTATTTAATCATCGATCACTCTTATATTTGTTTTATCACTACCATTTTCGTTAAGAAATAATTGTTTGTTTGATTATTTTTCGTCCGTTCTTTGTTTCGGTTTATAATTTAATAACTGAATATATCAAGGATCCAAGTGTTGTTCAAGCGGCCGTGCAGCCTACAGGTGGTGATCCGAATGAGGACTTCAATCCATTTGCACAAAACTCCAAGCCTGCGGCCGCTCAATCAACACCTACTACTCAGACAACTAACACTCAGGTACACGTTCTTCACTATTTGCATTTCACTCTTGTTGCATACTCATGCTTTCCTTTCTGATCCTTAGTTGTGTGGAACAGCAAATGCTTGGCATAACCCTTTTTTGATTGTTTTTTAACCCTTTCGATTACATTGTTTTCAATTTCAAAATTCTGAGGTCTTCAAAGTTTTAAAACCAAAAACTTTACTTTTAAAAAGTCATTAGGCAATAACTACTTTTACATTGATTAATTTTATGAAGTTCCTTCATCTCGTTAAATGAAGGTTTGTTCGACTATGCTTGTTGAATAGATTTTATTACATACTAATTCGGTCGCCTAGACGGAATTCACATATCTGCCTTTTCGTACACCTACTTATTGTATTCGTCACACCTTTATTTCAGAAATTCTTAGTATTTGAAGTTGAGATAATTTTTACAAAACTAATATCTTGCATATGCGCACTACTAGTGGTAAGCAAGCAAAATTCCGTCGCAATTTTAAGCGGATTTCGGTTCTGATAATTTTTAGATTTTCGGTTTCTATAAAGGCTTGGGATCGCGAAAATAGATTGCATCGGATTCTAGCCGACCCAGTTTTTCGTTCGTTTACCGTCATTGATGCGCATAATAAAATGAATGAATTGAATGTTTGTGTGTGTGCTCCGGTCCATCCATCAATGCATCGTACTTTCGGCTATAACTTAAGGCTTAAACTGCACTAGTGATATTGATAATCAGTTTTTGCCACGTTTAACTGCGACCTCTTCGTGTTCGTAAATGACAACGATAGTGGTTGACGCGTCATCGCATTGATTAATCGATGTAGCAGCATCCTGTCTGCATTACGCACTCACATCAGCATTCTCGTATGAATCGAATCGAGCGACATTACTGGCCTGCTCGCTGCGCTAGCCTGGATGCTAACGCAGCAACAGCACAACTTTATGATTATTCACTTTCGGTCATATATCTCTTGATGTTGTTCGTTTGTTATCATCTTACTAGCATCCATTCATCCGCCTATCCAACCATTAATCTGTTACATGCACATTCATTTGTCTCATGCATACAGATATTGAGATTGATGTATTTTTTACAGTCAATAAAAATGTTCATTTCTGAGTGCTAATCAAGCATATTGATCCAGATAAGGATACATTTTACATACACTGGTCCATTGAAGAATTTTGTTAGCAAATTGTATTTGAAGAAGATTTGTATTTGTGTAAATTTTACTTTCGTATCATTTCATTTCTACCTCTAATCTCCTTTGTGGTTTATCATATAATGTGTTCTTGTGTCATTATTTATGCTTCGTATGCCTTTTATTGATATTATAGCGTAAACGTATAACGTATCATACTGAATCTTTTTCTGCGCATCCGGATAGTCCATTTCTAGGTCTGATCGAATAGTTTAAAGTTTAGTGAAGGAAACTGGAAGGGGATGGGCGAGAGGTAAATTTTCAGGTGATTTTGAACGGTTTATCGAAAGTACAGAAATTTAGTTTGTGTTGAGTGATAGGTACCAAAAAAGATGTGTTAATGATTCGAAGTAGTAGTTACTTGCAGCCGACGTCAACCACTGCGCAGTCAAATGCAATGAGCAGTGATGAACTGTTTCGACGTCAAGAAGAACTCGAAAGGAAAGCACAAGAATTGAGGAGGCGAGAACAGGAATTGGAGCGTCAACAGAGAATAGGTAGCGCCGGAGTTGCCACAAACCGACCTCATAATTGGCCTCCCATTCCATCATTTCTTCCTATCCAGCCATGCTTCTATCAGGTTACTCTTTTATTTCCTCGATCGAAATGAACTCTGTAAAACTAATTCACTGAATATTTTTAGTCGAAGAATCTACTCAACTACTTAGTATTTGTAGTGGTAGTATTATCATGTAATGCATTACACAATCAACTTCCAGTAGAGTTCTTTCATCATTGGCATTTTCTGTTCATTTTTGTTTCCAGTCTGTAGAGGGTTTCTAACCTTTCTTATAATGAATTTATCAAAGTTTTTCGATCTTGAAGACCATGAAGGATAAGTTTACTAAAGTATGTTTAATCGTAATATTGAAATGGATCGCTTTGCTTACACATTCAAAAATTCGACTTGAAGAACGAGAGGATCTATAGGGAGTGAAACGTATTTGTTTACCGAAATCTACTGGCAGGCGAGTGCAGTAGTGACCAAACAAGAAAAGAAAATATTTGATGAAGAAAGGGCCTGAGTTGTGTTGTTGTTAGTGGCTTTTTGTGGTGGCATATTCAAATTTTCAGGATATCGAAGTGGAGATTCCAGTTCAGTTTCAGCGTACAGTGACGTTGGTCTATTACGTCTTTTTGACGTACGTGCTAGCACTGACCGTCAATGTGATCGCTTCACTGTTTTTCATGCTCTTCGGACAGGGCGGAGTGGCTATCTTTCTGCTTGCCATCATTCAACTTCTACTTTTCTCCCCATGTTCATTCCTATTTTGGTTTCGTCCTGTTTATAAAGCTTTCAGGTGAATGACTTTTACAGCTCACAATCAAATAACATGCGACGAAGTGAACTTTTTCTGGTGACGGAGATCATTGCTTTCATCTGTTAGATACTCTATAATGAGTTAGTGCTATTTGGACGGTTCCAATCGCAAATGTTCAAACGGACAGCCGTAAACGCGTATTGTAGCCTAAAAAATTTCGAGTAGTTGGAAACAGCAAATTGATTGCCTTGATTATACCCTAAAAGTAATGATAAAATAACTTCAGGAACGACAGCTCGTTCAATTTCATGGTCTTCTTCTTTGTGCTCTTTTTTCACTCCGTATTCACGCTCATACAGGCACTTGGCTTATCACAGTATGCATGCGGATGGGCTAATTCAATTGAAACTTTCCAGTATGTACTCATCATCGTCGTCGTTATTTTAAACATCTTGTAGTAATAGAGGTTTCAATCAGCATTTCATTGTTGCCAAATGAGATTTGCAATAGCAACCTCTTTTGATCAACTGATTATCGGTTACATTATATGTTGCTGGTTAAGGGAGTCAATTAGTGCAATATTAATCGTATTCGAACATATTGTTTTTTGAATGTGGATTGCAATAACCCATTTTGATGATTTGCACATGTTG
Source organism: Anisakis pegreffii (assembly GCA_035041965.1). Lineage (NCBI taxonomy): Eukaryota > Metazoa > Nematoda > Chromadorea > Rhabditida > Anisakidae > Anisakis > Anisakis pegreffii. Next base: position 28,313 of record JAPYMA010000475.1, read on the forward strand.
TTTTCCATTTCAACAGAATACTCTATCTTGCAAATCATAGCGATTACCAAAGTAAGCGCAAGCCCTATGGTTGTTTGTAGGAAATTGTTTGACCGGGTTGACCAATAAAATTTAGAAATCAGTCGTGAGGCATTATAATCGGATTCATGCAGTGATTATGTGTTGTGACTGGATAATTCATTGATGTTGTCATTACTATTATTCGGATGATTAGCCATTCCATTTATTTCGCGTACTTACTGCTGTAGTGTCATTATTGAGCTTTTGATTACTAATATTATTGTTATTATTATTTTTATTAAAATATTATTGTTGTTGTATTTGCAGTGTGAGTGTTATAGTGGCATTATTAATGCTTCTATCTGCATTAGCATTCACAGCTGCATTTGGTGGCATGGTATTCGCCCTAATCAAAGTGCATCGACTCTATCGCGGTGCTGGATTCAGTATCGATAAAGCTCGCAAAGAGTTCTCTGACGGCGTTATGGCAGATCGAAACGTGCAGCAGGTTCTTTTTATTATTCTTCGCATCATTACTCTTTCCAAACAAAACTTCCATCCGCCGGTGTAACTCGGGCATTTCACTAGTCTGAATTGACCGAAATTCTGGATTTATAATGCATTGGCTAAACTTTTCTATTTATGCATTTGTAGTATTGTCGTACGTTATTGTAAAGCCGTTAAAAATTTTGCTCTCCATTATTTGAACGCAGTCAAATTCAGCAAATATCCGATGACCACAAAAAAACCTAACAGTATAATTGTGAGTGTTCCTGCAATGAATTTTGAAACGGTGGCATCAGTTTTCCATTATGAAATACCAAATAGATGTAGGGTGAGGTGATAGATTGTTATCGGCATGTTTTGAATTTACGTTTAGGAATAATGAATTGGTGATTGCTTCCTCTTCTTATATCTTGGTGAGCTAGCATTTCCAAAATTTTAGGCAGCTTCTGGAGCGGCACGCGCCGCAGCAACACATGCAGCTAATCAGGCGATGAATCAAGCAACTCAAGGACGTTTTTAAAGTGGAAATGATGAATGGTTGGCTGATTCAACGAAAGGCAAGGATACGACGGGCTTAAGATATTTCTGTGAAAGAACAATTTGATTCATTACATTTTGTATCTACGTAAACGAATCCGTGACTGAAAACCATTCTGAATTTATTTGGATTTATTCGTTGAATCTTATCGATTCTTGAACAGAGTTATACTCATTTTGTTCCCAAATTTAAGGTATTCGTTGTTTCTTGTTTCTTTGTAACTTCTCTGCCGCATGATTGTTCGAATGTTTAATTATTAATTCACTCCTATTAGTTCACTGCTTTTCTTTATACATTCTCGGTTATTCTACTTGTGTGATTCATTTGATTTGTTTCCTACTACACCCGCCAAATTCACCACAGTGATTTTCGAATTAATTGGCCACTGTCCTCAACAACCGAACTACTATCAGCTGCTTTTTCTTTCAAAGGGTTTTATAAAGCTCTATGAGTCCTGTTCTTGCTTGCATTTACTGTCCTTCCATATCTTCTGCAAATCGTTTTTTCCAGTTCATTATTTTGCGAAATTGTTACTGGTAACAGTAATAATAATAATTATTATTATTTACACGTTCGAAACTACTTTTTTGAAAGGTTGATCGTTTCTGTGTTTGGCTTATTGTTTGTCACCTTTGTTTTTAATCTTTTAGCAACAATGATCCATCCTCCCATCAGATAATATTGAGATGGATCATCTTCTCATTTCTTTACTCGTTTCTTCCAGAAGTGCGCCAATATTTTCGTTAACTCTCGAAAGTAAGCGAATGAAATGGTGAATTATTAAATGATGCATATGTCAGTTAAGCCCCAGAAGTATGGTAGATGACACGTATTCTATCGGAAGTTTTTTGATCACATTTAATGAATAGTGCGAGTGATTTTTTGTTGCAATTGAACGACTGAAATGGTGATTATTCCATTTGTTTACTTCTTTATTTGGTTCAAACTTTACTAAATATTTCAGCAAAATATCATTATTCATGGCAATGTATGCTCTTTCTCGTTTGTTTATATGCTTTATTATGTATTAATTGTTCGTTTTAAAAATTGGAGAATTCATTAAATTTTTCATGTCCTATAAAATAGTTCTATTTTATTGACGTTAATAATACTGTTCTTCAACGTGTTCCCTTAATCACAGTTTTCGTATTTTCCAAGAACAAAACATGTTGAAGGAAAAAAAGTATATGGCAATGATTGTTTCTTAAAATTTATTCATTATGAACAGGTTTATGGGGTCGTAATTTATCGCTCTTTTCTCTTTTTGATCTTTACGGTTTTACTGTTGTTCTAGTTACTAAAATTATCATCTTTTGATGAAAATATTTACTCTTTATTGTTCAGAATCTCTGATTGAGGAGTAACTTTAATTCTTTATTTATATGCTTGCGACATTGTTCTCATCTTTATTTAATCAGATTTTTCATATTTAACCAATGCCGTTCTCTCTCCAGTTACAGTCACTATAAGAAAGAGGGCATATTTTTAATTTATACCAACATCAGTTCACATGTACACGTTTTAATTAGAATTCGAGCGAATCCATTATTTCGTGATTGTTTTTGGATTGATTCAGGACTGTGTGATATTTCTTGAAGAACTGTAGAGAATAATTTGTAATCGTGATGTTGTGCAGAAGAGCTGTAAAATCATGGTGGAAATAAAGTATCGTTTGATTCGTTATCGGTGATAACATGATTTTGTTTTGTTTTTTTGTGCACTTACAGTTCATTCAAAACTCCGAGGCCGTAATGAATGTTATGTGTAGAGAATGCTCAGAATTTTATCGTGATCGCACATTGCGTTCTTAAAATTGGTAAAGTGCTTCAGATAATCGTCGCTGAAAACCGCATCTGCTTATCAGTTAGTTGCGGCCAAACAAACAATGCTTGTCAGTTGCAAGCGTACACGAAACAATTAAACTATTTGGTAACATAAGCAGTTGTTGTGGTGATTAAGTTCAGTGTTTATGCTGATTAATTTACGAGGAATTATCTGAGTGTTTGGGATTTGACCGTATCGCGTTTTTAGTTTCGTGGTTTAGATTCATACTTGACAGTTGTAACAATAATTAGCACTTGAACTCTTGAAGTGGCAATCGGGCTGCGTCAAACGTTGAAGGTGAAGGCATCATATCATCATTGTGATTAACCATCAGCGCTCAATCTATCCATAGTGTTTGTCACTGAATTTATTCAAAAGAGCAAATGAAGGCAGTAATTGTTGTTTTTTAATATTTCATTTCATTCGTTCAGAGCAGTTGATATTCGTCTCCTCATTAAGTCGTCCACCATAAGGTTGGCACGAGAATAAGGACAGATAGAAAAAGGCTTTCCTCCCCCATTTTGCTTTTGGTCTGGAAAATATCATTTGAAGCACGTTTTCAAATTTTATATTTGCGTTTTTGAAGTAACATTTAAACGTGTCTTGTGGGGTTGAGTGCTATCACAGCCAATCCATTTGTTTGCTTTCATCCGACGACGATCTTTGACGGTCGGTGATCTACCGTAGTCGTATGTTTGCGCACGAGACAACACGTATCTACTGAGCAATGCAGCGGAAGAGCATAAATGTATGAAGCGTAAAACAGCTGAGATGATGCTAGACGGCAAGACAATTGAATTATTTTAGTGATAAAATTTTGATCAGGCATTTTTTTTTATTTGGTTTGATTTGGGCATTCCCTTATTGTGAAAAGATATTAGTCTTTATGTTCATTGGAGTGCAGAAACTCAGTATATGTTAAATTGTGAAGCACTTTAATTTTTCGTTGAAATTAATGTACAGTTTAAATATTTCATCAATGCTGAAGGGAGTTTGTGTTCTTGTCTTTTGAATATAATCATTGATCAGATAGCGAATGAAGGGCTTTTATGAGTCGTCATTGTTTAGTGGTGCTTAAATTCCACAACATCAAAATCCTTGTCAAACATTGATTAAATCGACTCATAACTGATAATATTAATCATTCTTAATGCCGGCGTGGGATTGCTATTAGAAGCGTGAATAATAGACTTGGACTGTGTGAATAATTAACATTCAATCGCTCAACTGTCATAGCATTCTAATGAAATATCGATTGGATCCAATAATATTTGAAAATGAGCTTTTCATTTATTCTAGTGGATGTTTTTCTGCATATTTATCGCATATTTGGAATCGTAGTAATTCTGCAAAAAACGCTTAAATGAATGTTGTTTGTAATTACCATTTGATCATTTAGTTAATCTGATTCATTACTCGTATCAGTCAGTATATCATGACTGCTGTCCTTTTTTAGATTATTCTTGTTGATTCCAATCGAGCTCCTCCATATCGCACTAATCTAAGCGACTAACAAAGAATCAAAAAACCTCAGTGGCATTACTGAGCACTTGCTGAACAATTCAAGAAGGTTCATTTCATTTATTCGTTTCTTCGTTATCATTATTTTCTTATCGGATCTATTTCACAAATCGATTACATTCACGTTAATCACAGTAGTTAATGATAACTAGTTGTTATATAAATTTCTGATTGTACATCAAATTGGAGCGGTGTGAAGCTACATAAAATAAGTTTTCGTGCCTAATTTTCATTGAAACAAATTTTTTCAAATAAAAAATACTTTGTAGTATTATAACAATGTCTCATAATCTGTTGCTTCGAAACAGCGTTAAAGTTCGCTAATGCAGTAGGGATTATTGTTGCTATGATGTCGTCTAACAGCTACTCAGTCATCACGTGGATACATTTAATTCACTCAAATATATATAATACATTTGAGGGAGGAATTTTGTAAACTTTCCACGCAATCAAGAGTTCGCATGAAGATTCTGTGGGAGAGTGACGATTGGCCAGGTGCTGTAGTGGAACCAGGTGTAACATGTCTAAATTGGATACCAAATGTGAACAAACCTGGCTTTGGATTACTTGCAGCAGGTATCATGTACTTCTGTGTTTTGAATTGTATATTTATAACTATTCATATTCAAATGTCAACTAAACGGCAGACTAATTGTCACGCTCCTACAGATATCATTTTGTAATGTTCTTGGACTGTAGATACCATACTGTGCTAGATCTTTATTCGCAGATGTTGAATTGTTTTTCTTTCGGTTGAAATTAGGGAGCAGTGTTTTGAATGGTTTTAAGTGGAACGAGCATTGAGTAGTTGCGATGTTTAGGTTCAGAATCTGGCGCGGTGGGAGTGACATCAACAGAATTGTATGGTGGACGTGACGATCTGAAACGTTATAACTTCAACTTACGTGGTCATCATAGTGCAATTAGCATTGTGGCATGGAACTGTGAACAGACCAAATTGGCCAGTTGTGATCTGTCAGGAATTATTTATGTATGGGTACCGAATGAAGAGAGGTGGAGTGTGGAATTGGTCAACGATAGAGGTATCAAGGTAACCACCAACTTTTCAGTATGAACTGTAAGGCCACAATTTTTTACGCCATTTGAAAATCTTTTCTATTCGTAGTCACAAGGAGAAAAACTGTTCGCTGTTTGAGTTGATTTACGAACGATTCAAAATGGTACTAATGATTCACGTCTAGCGATCGTTTTTGAATATTTATGTGATTAGAATATTGCTAAATTGCCAGACTGTTGTCTTGAATTAGTTCAGTCAAATGAAGATAATTACCTCAAATATGATAACCCACATAAGAGAGCAATAAATAGATATTATCTTAGGTTCGTGATGTAAGTTGGAGTCCGAGCGGTACGTCTGCATTGATTTGTTATGAAGATAATTTTGTCTTAATCGGCTCCTCAAATGGGCAACGCATTTGGTCGAGCTCGTTCGCGGTTACAGTAATGTGTGGTGTTTGGGCACCTGATTCTCGGGAGCTTGTTCTTGGCTTCAATACGGGCGCTATTCAAGTGCTTACAGAACAGGGTAATTCCACAATATTTCGTTGCATTTTTGACGAAGATGAATAATTTTGGATTAATTGTAATTTATAGTCTCGAATGTTGAGAATTATTCGCAATGTGTTCTTGCACAAAACTTGTGTCATATCATTCGAATGCTCCAGTTGCGTTTCGATTGGTAACGGTAACCTGTGCTGATTTAAGGTGCAACTGTCACTGAACGTTCATTATTACCCTGTGCAGTGCTGCGACTTGCTGCTTCTCCTCTTCGCAAAGATGGCAAATGGACTCTTGCTGTATGCTCAGCATCTAATAGCATCCTCTTCTTGAACGCTTATGATGAGGTTGCCAGTTATGCTACGCCACTTATGTTTACTGTTATTTGCAGTCCACCTCTCAAATGTTTGACTCTCGAAATTTTATGTTTCATTACGGAACGGATTTTATATTGCTCATGATCGTTTTATTGAATAATAATTTGACGATCATCGAATTCAGATTTTTGGATTAGATAAGCAGTATTAGTTTGAAAGTGATCATAACTGTTCGCAAACAAGCCGGTAATGGAGATATTTAATGTAGATGGTAGTGATGAATGTGTGGAACAGATAACATTATTACTGTTTTAGGTAGAACCGTTGAGTTGGCAAAGTACAGAACCACTGCTGAGTGTGCAGTGGAATGCAAGTGGTACATTACTGGCTGTGATTTGCTGTCGTAATCGTTTGATTGTTCTCGATTATCGATCTACGCTCATCTATTCACAGCAAGTGCCGATTAATTCACCCAATAATCTGTTAACTGCCTTCACATGGGCACATGATGATCAAGTGTTAATCGCTGCTGCTGGTCTGTTCGAATATTTCTTCTCAAATTCCATTTTATCCACTCCTTGACTGCGTCCATTTGTCTACTTCAAGTCATCAACAACTACCATTTCCAGGAGGGCATCTGGCTGTAGGTCGTGTTTTGATCGGTGTACCATCGTTGTTCAACCTAGTCACCTATAATCTTTGGTTGATGATGGGATCGTCTGCACGCCGTGTCGATTCCCTTCCACTCCCAATTCGCGAGCGTAACTCGATACGTGAATTGGACCATCATTTCATTAGAGTAACTTCTATCTTATTTATATTTCATTTTAATTCAAAATCCGTTTCATCAAAAATTCCATCTGTTTGAATCTGTGTTTTTCTTTTTAATTGCAATTTATTGATGGTACTAGTGGCATTTAATTGCAATTTATTTTGCCAACAAGCGGAGCTGTTCGTTTTCATTTTCTTACCACCGTTGTAGTAGTAGAAGGATATATATTGCTGAGTGTAGTAAAATACTCAGCATCAATCAACTTGTTCATAATTGTCATAAAATTGTCACGGGCTCATTCAAAAAAGTTCCTGAATGCTTTCTATATCATAGCATGATGGATGTAAATGGTGATAATTGCAGTGTCGTATTCCATCTCGTGAACAGTTATCCGCTCAAGTATGTGAGCCATCAGATTGGCGATGGTATTGTACTATCAAGCCAATACCCCGTAAAGCACACTCATATGTGCTCTGTATGGAGCATATGGGTGGTTTAGTGCCGATTTTAGTTGGTCGTCAAACAAATCGCATAATACCACAATTTCATATTTCGTTACTTAGTCCCTCTATGGTCGTCTCATCAAACAGTCGATCATCCACTCCTGATAACGGCTCTTCAGCTCAAGTTGGTGAGAAATTTCGTTAATTTTTACGAAAATTGTTTCGTAATAATGTTCATTCCTTTGAACAACAGATATTTGAAATTAGTGTCGAAAACTATGATCGTTGTTTTTGATTAAGAGTTTGTAATAATATTTCTAATATACTCATTCCCGGTCCTCACTTTGAGACAATGTAAGACGACAACTTCAGTTATATTCAGAACTTAACAAATTGTCGTGATTTGTTACAATTCTTCGCAGATGGGTTTCTTACATGAACTTTTGAAGCACCAGAAAAAGAGTTTGATAATACGAAAACAGATAAGAGCCTGGGCTTGTTTTAGTTTCTTGCAAATCTCTCTGAAAAAAATGGTGATGCAATCAATTGGGAATGTGGGTGAAGTAAATGAACAGTAGTGGTTTTTAAATGATTGTTGAAAGAGATCGTTCTTATTTTCTCATATTGCAGAAGATGTCGGTGCGTTTACACGTCATTCAACGCAGCGTAATTCTGTGTGGAGGAAAAGTAAACGTCAACTTAGGGCGCTGATGAACAGACATGTTGCTTGCAGACAACCGGTCAACACCATCAATGATAAATTGTTGCAGGTTTGTGTTTGTTTTTTCTCCTCCTGCCTCAACTTGTTCTCTTAGTGCCGGAACTGTTCACATCAAATAATCATTTTTCAACTGTTTTTATTTCAACTGTTCTATATTGTTTTTCTGATGGCTAGATAACAATAACGGGTTGATTTTAATACGCGAAAAAAATTCATATATTCTGTTAAGCCACTTACAAATGTCGCTGATGTTTTCGTATTTATAAATCTTCATTAGGTGTTGTGTTCATTTGGTCATTTTCAGGTTACTTCTAATGTTTGGTGTACGAGATTCAAGATGACTTCATTGGCAACAAATATCCTTCCTCCATTCCTTGCTCAGGTAAAATCAATTAATTATTTGGGACGAGAAAATGTTACTAAAATTTTTTAAATCGATTCTGTGGTACTCATGAAAATGATTATTTGTGGGCAGTTCAATTCGGTTATCCTACCTAGATTATTTTATTATCGCTTGCCTTGATTGTAAATTTTGGGTGATAAAAACATCATTTTTCAAAATAAAATACTAATTGTGGAAGGTCTACGTCGGATGATTGGTGACAGCATCATTATAGGTTATTTTTGTTATCCAGATGTGAAGATTATGAATTGGATAAGTTGAAATGGATAGGTAAGTGATAATCGAAAGATGGCGATGCTTACATTGAAGATGTTGAATATTGAAGGTTATTTATAAGACATCTGTGTTACATTTACAACCCCGACAAATGACCGTACAACTAGTTGATCTGAGTCGTCGAAGTACGACGAGTCCTCTGTTCAGTTGCTGTCGTCGAGGAGGAGCTGCAGCCGCAGCAGAAGTAGCGACAACACGTCGTTCTTCACCGAAAAATGCAAATGCAGTTGAAACATCATCAAACGATCAAGTGTATCTGTGTGATGATAATATGCGACATGTTACTGTTGCGCCATCTGATCGGTAGTTAATTGCTTCATTCTCTCATAATAATTTTGGATTTGTTGATCAGTTTGTTCATCATTCATCCATCATTCTGGAACGTCAATAGATCTAGAGTGAAAGTTTCACTGTTGTGGAGTAATTAACGCTTTTATCACACGTATGAGATAGTGAGCGCAACAGTGAACTGTGCTATTGTATATTTCGCTGTAAAATATTATTGTTCGAAGTTGAGACATGTTCCCGTTGAGATATGCAGCTATAGCGTATTTTTTAGGTACAATGATTATGCTTGGTTTAGCGAGTGTGTGATAAGTTCTTCGTTTCACGCATACTGAAATAGTATTCTGCACGTTGAAATTAAAATCGGGATCATTTGTTCTGTTGTAGAGAGTAAAATCAAGCAAGTCGTGACGTTATTTACTTCAAGCAGAACCTAAAAGTCACTAATTTCTTGTTTATCCTCAAATTGGGTTTTGTAGAGAATTATTCGTGGCTGGTGCTGTACCTCAGGGAGATGATGCTGATTATGAAATTGCTGGCATGGGAGTACCAGTTGAAGATGAAAATGATGAGCCACTCTCACCCGAGGAACGCCTCCTCTATCAGGTTATTTTTCCTCGAGTGCGTACTTTTTGGGAAATTTTATTTATTGGTGTGTTAGAAAAGTAAATATATTTGTAATGTACCGATGAAGTTTAAAAAATATTTCTGCTTTTGGTTCAGTTTCAGTCGATTGTTTTTTTCTTATGAAATGCTAAAGGAATTTGTAACTGCAATGCAAATTTTAATTTTTTAGAATGTCTTCACGGAATTCAATGAACTTCGAGTAGTAGTTGAGAGGCATATTGCAAAAATGAAATGTTTTGCAAATGATTTGGAACGATCATCTCATAACCTTGAACCGATCAGTCCGAATAGTAATGTTGCTGGTATTGGTTCAACGCACACAGTTAGTGAGCAACTGAACTTGTTGTCCCCTGCTATCTCTCAACCTACTGTAGTCACGACAAGTGGGGCAACTTCGACTCTCGGAAAATTGCCCAAAGTATCGGCGTCACTCAAGGAAGACTGGACTGCAAGTGCCACATCTGTAGGCGGTGCTGGTACTCGAATACAACGTGCCGAACTTACAATCGGGCCATCAACTTCGGATATGGATTGGCATCATCGATACGACGATATCGAGGTATGCAATTGTTTCTTTTTGTTTTGCTCACATTCCAAAATTATTTTCATCATATGAATTTGCTTTATTCGGTATATACGATTCGCTAATTTTACAAGAAAAACTTGAATCTATGTAGAACTCGACGGAAAGGTCGTATTCGTTTTTCGTTCGTTCATCAGCTGAAATAAATTGTACGTGTAGAATAGTTTGTCATGTGTAATACTTGACTGGATTGGTCTCGATTGAACGAAATCGTCTATTGCGATTGCGTTGAGTATTTGAATTTTTGCAGTATATTGATGAAGATGATTCGATAGTTATGCGGAATCTAAGCGAAAAGATACCGTTGGTTGATCCGTTCCGAGCTCATGACTCTTCTCGAAAGGGTGGGTGCAGATATCGCATCTATACATTTATCTGTTAATTTGATACTTCCGATCATCGCAGTCAAATAAATGCATTTCCTCTTTATAGAGACATTTTTCTATAGTTACTTTATGTTTGGATCGTGCAGAATTGCGTCCGTTACATGGGGCATTTCGAGCGTTCCTATTATACAAACCATGCCAATTGCTGAGGGTTTGGTTTTAATTGACGAGATGACGTGAACTGCATATTTTTGCGTTTCCTCGGCTCTGAGTAAAGAACTTTTAAGTTTGATGTTATTGTCACTTAAAGTTGATTTTGATAACGAGAAGATGATGCCGATTCATTGTTATTTTCTATTTCAGTTGCCTTGTTAATGCTTTATGTTTGTTTGTTAAAGAGATAGAACAAGAGCATTGGCTATTATTAGTGAACGATTCGATGAATTTGTAGGGCTGCGTCAGTTGAATGATATATCATCCGTGTTAGATAAGCTGGCAAAATTAGCGAACGATTTAACGACACGTTGTACAATCGGACAGTTGAGTCACGAAGCTAGTCCATCAAGTTCACGACAGCTGAATTATAACGGACGAAACAATTCGGTTAGTCTTATTGTTGTTATGTTCAAAGCAGATTCATATCTTACAAATGCTTTGCATTGTATTGAATAATTTGAATAGACAGTTAGGTGCAGGCCAGGTCATAACATGGTTTAGACTCGTTAATATCGGTGAAATCGATACATCACTCGGTGTCGAGCAAAGTTTTCCCCTGCGAGTAGGAGTCGGACCGGAAAGTTTTGTCTGAAATCGAGTGACGTGCCAATCTCACTGATGTTAACGAGTATGAGCCAGGCTATGAATTTGGCTTGTATAAAATTATCTATTCATGTTATCGTGATCGCGCATAGATCAGTTCGTTCTGATTGTGGCGTTTGATGCTCATCAGTTTCGTATTATGTGGGCTGATTGCAAACTCATCACAGTCAGTCGGCGGAGGCTGAACAAAGTCGACAGTTGTTACACTCGGGTTTGATTCCTGTTTGCGGGGAAAGTTTCAATCAAAAGCGAGTGGTGGACTAGTTTCATTGATGTTAATGAATAATGTATAAAATTGATTACAAATATATTTCTATTTTCGTATCAAGTGTAAAGACATGGATATCAAAATTCACTATGTTGTGCCATTTCCTATTCATCCATTTGATTTATCACTCGAAAATTCGTTTATGTTCTTGTGTGAATGTATTGCTTTCAGCTTGAATTGAACGAAACTCATGCTACGGTGTCCTCGCTTCGTTCCCAGTTAAAAGATATTGCTAAGAAAGTAACGCAGATAGAAAGGAAAATCAACTATGGTTAAATTTTCGATTCAATTGATGCATTTGACGTATTTATTATTTTTTGATAAGTACATGAATTTCTGATATGCAATACATAATCAGTTGTTGTAATCAGTAATGTATGAAGGTTTTTTGTGTGCTGCGAAAAAAAAATCATTAATTTGATGTGTTCGGAGACATTTTATCTATTAGATCGTCGTGAATTTTGTTTGAATAATTCTCTTACATGAATGAACTATTGTTTACGGCACAACCGATCGTTTTTGTAGGTGATGAGTTGTTGGACGAAGTTTATGGCGATCTGCAACAACGAGTTCAACATATCAAAGCAGTTCTCGGAGAGCAACCGGCCATCTCTGACGAGATACCACTGCTTACCATGCAAAATAAAGCGCCTTTCTGGAATGAAGCCAGTCAAGTTTATCAGGTACGAATTATCTTTTCCATTCTAAGTTGCTTTTTGTGCAATTTGCTGATAACATTATTGCGAAAACTTTGCACACTTCCATTCAAGCTACGACGATTCTATAAACATTTAAAAAAAATGTCTTATATTTAACCATGTTTTAAGTTTTAAACATGTTACCATTAACTTTCCTCACTTGAAAGTGAAATAAACGTGACGGAGGTTCGTATTAAAACCATGGTTTACGAGTGATATACGAGAGGAATGAGTATGAGCACACAGACGATGCCAAATCAGAACGCTACTGAAACGAAATCAATGCTTAACGATCACCGAATGTAGAAACCTTCGATAGAAATGTCCGAAAACAAGTCGAGTGCTTTCCTGGAATAGCCGATCATAGTCTCCTCACATGACCGAATTAGACACGAAAGTATACTTGCAAGAAATATCGGACTGATAGGTTTCAAAGCAGCTCCAGTACAGTGCTGTAGCATTGCTAAACCGAATAGAGCGATATGATTTGTAAGCCATAATATAATCATAATTCACTATGATAGCGATCTATGTTTAATGATCGAAATTTCCGTTGAAATAGATTCGTGATCCGGTCTTTTGACATACCTGGTAAAATTTGATATTGTTTGCAGCTCGATTTTGGTGGTCGCGTAACACAAGAATCAGCGAAGAACTTTCAAATCGAATTTTGTGATAAGCAAGTAATGCAGTTTGGTAGAATTGAAAATGGTGCATATACTCTCGATTTTCGTGGACCGTTCAGTGCAGTGCAGGCATTTGCTGTTGCATTAGCTTCAATAACTCAGCGATTGAAGTAAGAAGCTGAATGGGTGCTAAATACCTATAAAAGAGATTGATGAATAGTAGGTGGTTGAATTGGTATACTAACATGCGACAAAGTGTCCTCGATCTACGGCTAATAGTCGACATTTACAGGGTGTGTGTAATGTGTAATCCTCTTGAGCAGTAGTGGAATTTAGTTTCGTTTGGATTTTTTTAGTGATTTTAATACATGAATAGTAATGATAATCAAATTTTCATTTCATGTCTATCGTAAATGCAATGGCATCCACAAACTCTAGATTTCAAGACTTTTGCATAATTTTTGAGAGTGAAATTGAAAAGCTGAAGGCGAATGTGATGAATCGTTTTATTCATTATATATTCGCATACATGATATGTTTTTGTCAGTGCTCTTGCTATCAATATGATTGCTACCGTGTACTCGTAATGTGATCCATTCAATATATTGTTCTTCATGCGTTGATCATTCAGTCAAATCACTTATTAATGTATGTTTGGCTCAATTTTTGCAGCACAACACACAGTGTCTTTGATAATCTTTCAGCGGCATTTTCTACAATGTTGCAGCTTTGGAACCGTTCATTCAACACCCATAACGTTTTCTCTTCTTGTATTGTTTTTCCAAGCATTCCTATGCCAAAAACCCAAACCTCCTTGCTTTTGAGTTTTTGCGACGAGTCAGTTTTAAATCTGCAAACTTTCTCATTGTATATGAAATGAGATTTGGATTTTCTTATTTCTATCGAGATTTTTTTTTCTTATCTTCCAAAGGATCTTTGCCATTCATTATTCCCCACATTTTACAAACCACTGTAAAATGCGTTGTCTTTCCATGTGCAGTGCTAAAATTGTGAATTTATTGGTACATAATTTGAACGATCTTCAGAAATTCATTTACTTGTCATATTTGATTCGGAACAGAATTTATTGTGATTGAGGAAAGTTGATGAAGGTGAGTACAATTTGTTTATATTATCCAACCAAAGCATCTTCGGCTAATAATTAGCACAACAGTCATTGTAATAATCATTATCTCCATACCATCGTTACGTAAGTTTGTCAGTTAATTGTTCAATTTTGAGGTGTTTTCTTCAGCTATACAATAATTTTTCACTTACATTTCTTTCGAATTCTTGAAGTGTTCTTATCACCATGCTCTTAATCATTCAAAAATAATAACTGCTAAATTTTTGCACGTTTGATCACGATAATATGATTGATATTTCTCCAATATTTCAATCAGTTTGCCGTCATTTTGTGTTCAATGAAAGCTGATCAAAATCAACCAGCAAAAGAGCCCGATTTATGATCTAGGAATGAGAGAATGCAGTCATTTTGGAACACTTCAATTTGCATTTTTAATAGTGCGTTAAACGGTAATATGTTGTGAATGCGGTTTTTCAAATTGCGGGTTCATGATTCGTCATTATTTTACTTTTGTATCTTAAGTGATATACATTGACGTACATTTTTTCTAAATCCATCGTTTCGCTGATTTTTACGGAATGCGTTCAGCGTTTTATTCATGAAATTTTTTTTCTTCACTTGTATGCATTTATGTTTTTGTTCTTGTGTGCATCGTTATATCTGATCAAATATACGTATATTGAATATTCCACGCTTATGTTGCATTATTTTTATTACGAAGACATCACATTTCAGTACCTTCAAATTGGCAACGTACCAGTTGTGCGTCTTATTAATCAGTCTTTCGGAAGAAGACTGACTTTTGTTCATGCGATGATTATGAGTGTTCCCATTTCGACAAAGTATCATCCACATATTAACTTCATACATGTGGGAGACTTCATTTTCAGTCAATTCAAGAATTATGAAGTAGAAGGACCTTTTTTGTTTCACAGAGCAATTTATTCGTGAGGTTAATTTGCTGATTTTGAAATGTTTTCTTGAATTGATTGGGACGCATTTATTTAATAGTTTCGTGATGTGGAATTGGAGTTTGTTTATGAGTTAATTAATGAATACGGTATTGAAACATCGTATTCGATCGGGACAAATAGTAAATTTCGCATTTTTTTGTAGTATATTTTGATTTATTGAATTTCATGGACGTCAAAGTTGATAGATTACAAATCGGTTGACTTCGTTTTCTAGAAATTGAGCGTGGCATTCATTCATTCACTGTTTGCTTTTGAAGCATTACCTTTGATTGGACTTTGAAGCATTGATTCAAGAGGTTCAAATGGCTTTCGATCGTACTTATAGAAGTGCGACAGAAGATTCATTGTTTAAAAAATTGAGTGAGCGGGGATATCTGATAAAATGGTGGTCTTCAAGGAAGTCTGGCATCGTTCTTTTATTTTCTTCACCGACGTACTCAACTTAATCCACTCCATGAATGTGCTCAGAGTTGATTCAGTGCAGGATAAGGATTACGAGTATCATGCCTGTTAAGGTCGTTGCTTATAAAGCTAGAGTAGCATCTCGAAACGAATTGTCGTCTCACGGTATGTGCTTGGCTTCTTTCCAGTGACGAATTATTCTTTTCTGCACAACGGCAGATCGTTGAAGCAATTTTATGTCTTGAAGAATTAACCGCCAAACCAGTTTATCCGCCCTTGACCTTCAGTGCTGTCCAAAAATATGCTCAACCGAAATTGCAAAATTATCGCTCGTTTCATCAGCGAAATTTTATGCTTGTTTATAACTGATAAATAATGGAGTGAGCAATGCAGTTTAAATGACATATATTTGGAATTAAATTCAAGAAACTCAGCAAGAGTCATTTAAACACATCAGTGCTGAAGTGGGTACGAAATTATTTGACCAGTTATCCCTTACCAGTTGGTGTTTATAGAAGTAACTTATAAGTTAGTTGCTCAATAATTAATGTTCATGGATATGACTGTATCGTTTTTTTTTTCATGTTTTTAAATTAGGCTATAGATGTTTAACAGGATATTCAGCAGTTGTTATCAAACGATGATTTTAACTATTACTTTTTTAAAATCATGCACTCAGTTGCTTCTGATTTTCAATCGGAACTGTTCTACTGAAATACAGATCGAACAATACGGTTCCACTTTATTATGTAGGAATATCGCTGAACAGGAGGTGCCTCTTTGCATTGGAAACCTGTAAAACAGATTAGTGATCGAGTATAGGAGAAATCTCAAGTCTGCTTCTATAATAATGAATATATTAATAAAAGGGCTATTGATAACTAGGCTTGAGATTTTAAAAGATTGTCGCAAGATTTGGGAACATCACCGATAGTTTCGATATTTTTCATTTATAGGAGCTTCAGTTCAGTAAAAACCGACTTTGAAACTAAGTTTGACATATATGCATTGGTTATTAGATGACTAATGTAAATGTTCTATGAAGGATTAATTCAGTTGTGACTGTTTTTTAAAGTTACTGATTAGCGGCAGAATGAAGCGTAAAACAGTGTTTATGTAAGGCACTCCATCAAACTGAAACGGTAACAGATCACGATTACATGCACAATTTTCACTGAAAAAAGATTCTATGCCACCTCATTGTTAGCGCCAACTAGCAGTGAACGACGTGTGTGTTACGAATGCATAATTTCTCTTATTGCTGTCGTAGTTGAGCGGTAAAACAATGTCGACCAGGAATTATGCGTTTCGAGGTTGTTGTAATTAGTTCAAATGCTTTATGTTGTTATTCTAATCTGTTATGGCGGTACACATATATAGCGGAAAATGATGATCTTATGTATTGTTACCGAACCTTCACATTCTCATCTTATACAAGATATCGTTTTTTGTCAATAAAAATTTGCACTGTTATAATAATTTAGTTGTGATGTGGTAGATAATAGGCTCGTTGTAAGCAGCTGTTGTGATACATGGTACAGTTGTTATGTGATTAGAACGGTATTCAAAGTCCACCCATTCTTGATGGAATTTCAATTCCAGTGGAATTCCAACTTGATCTGTCTTATCGTACTGTAACTCATGAAACTGTCTATTTATCTATTTATTTAACCAGCAAATCCAGCTCATTACAAGTTTATGTCTCTCTGTTATCATCAATATCACTAATATCACATTCTTCCTTCTCTGGTATTCTTCTTTCCGCGCAGCTAACGGTACTGACGATGGGGATCATCTGTTTTCATGAAATTCTAACTTGGATTGTTCATTTGGCGAGCACAGAGGTTTTGGGGCACTCTTCCATATTGCCCAATGATTTCTAGGGAGAGGGACTCAAAAGGAGCCCGAAAGTACATTCCGATTGATCGATTGAACATTCGTCCAACAGATGTTCAAAGTAGCTCTTTAGAACAATTCCTCCTTGCATACGTAGTAAATCAGTAATCTTTTGGTATTAATAACAAACAATTGAAAACTATCCATATCCACCGTCAAATCCTAAACCTATTAAATGTATAATTTTTTATTTGTAACATTGTATCATGGCCCTAACCAAATAGTATTATTGTGGGCAGTGGCGTATGCAAGCAGGAATAGTGCAATATGAAGCACTTTCGGCTACGAAAAATCGCTGGAAAAATGACAAATTTGTCGATACGGAAGAAGTCGAACGTTTCTTCAGCGTTAAGACTTTATATTTCCCATTCATTCATGTCCGTTCGATACGTGGATAGAACAAAGGTGTTATTTTTTCAACGCATTTAAATTTGGCTCACGCAGTTATTCGTGTAACGCTGTATTATCTCCGAAATAAATGAAATTGCAATTAAAAGGCCGCCCGCTGCAAAAGAAAACAGTGAGTCAAGGGCCTCCCAGCCACTGCAAAAAAGTCTTGCGTACCCCACTGATTGCGATGAGAAGAAGCGAAGGGATCGTTTGTAATTGTGTGGCAAAATGCTCTAGCACTTTTTTAAAACTATGTCCAATAGGGTTTTTCTCGTTTTTTTTTTCTCATTTATTCAAATTAATGACATGAAAAGTTCTTTTCGAGGTTCCCGTACGAAAAATTTTGGTTATTGATGCACAGCGAAATTTTTAACTTTATTATTAATCGTGCTCTAGTGTTTTGGTAATAGAATGTACTTCTTAAATTACCATTCAATATGCTGTCAACAAACACAGGTCCACAACTAAGCTTGACTTTTAGGGATGGCAAACTCTCGTAGTGAAGATTGTTACCTCATACAGGAGGTAACTTTTTTTTTCCGTTCGCAAGTAACGTTATCCATCTTTTTGGGTAAAAAATATTCTCACAGTGAGGAGATTTCCCGCTTCCATATGTAAAAAAAGCGTAGTAACATTGTAAAAATTTTATTGCGAAATATACAGCAGAAATATTGTGGCTTATGTCCTTATTACCATCAACGAATTATCTTTACGGCTACGGATTCTGTTCGACGGCCAACAGGACACGACTGAGAAAGTTTGGATTGTTGATATCAATTAGTTGTACTGTCTGCTGTAAAATGTTTGTGCGCTATGATTATAGCTTTGTTGTGTGCCCCACGATTATCCTCTGCCATAACCACTGCGTCAACTTTCAGGAGACTGGCTCAGATATCATGTCTGAAACCGTTAAGCAGCAAGGTATGCTTTATCGTAACCGTAATCTTATTCATCCTTTGTATCAAGTAACACGACATCTAATTCATTTGTTTTGAGTGGTTTGACTGAAGCTTGAATTATTCCACAGATCATTATCAAAAATAAGTTATTTGGTGGTGTTGAACGAGAATGTTTCGTGATAAGTTAGCATAATTTATGAATTGTATTTTAATGTTTTTACTTTTGTGAAACAATATTTTTGATTTTCCACCGATACATGGAGAGGATAGGTGAACTTCTCTGAAATAATCTTTTTTGAAGATTATTACGAATAAAAGTGTCTGCTTTTCAGGATCTGAAACGAACGGGTCGTGTCATGAATCATTGCCTAAAGAGTAGTTTTTACAAGTTGTTCGAGTTTTCTAAACTGTTTAATAAAAAGTTCCATTGCTAATCATTCATTATCGGAAATAATTTCACCAGTTCTGAAATAAGATATTTTAGCCTAGCAGTCAGAGAATCGTTGATAATTCGAATTTTTGATAATCATCTAGGCCAGTGTACGCGAATATATTGAACTTGAAATTCATGAATTTTCGATACAAGTTTCATTCACTGCTCGTGTTATGATCGCTGAGAGTATCATGCAGCTTTGTACAATTTCATTCAAATAATGTACTGTGTTCTAAGCGTGGGGCAAGAAGATCCACAGGCAACCACTGATATTATGCAAGTGATGCGTAAAGGAGTTTTTGGGAAAAGTATCAGCTATCTGCAGGTTAGTGAGCATGTTAAATTTATTTACCTTTGAATGAAAGCAGCGAGCGTGAAATAATTTTTAAAATTACTGAATCAAGGAATGAGAGGCAAAAGTGCAATAAAAGCTGTCGGATGAGTTAGCACGCTCGAACTGCTCAGAGTTGAAGGTAATAATGAATCGAGTATAAGCATTCCGAATAATGTTAATGAATTTATCTTATTATTAATATGCAACTGATGTTTATAATGCCAACACTTATATTGAATACGTATTATAATCATCCTTCAACAATTGTAAGTATTCTTTTGTAATATTTTAATGGTTACGTTTTAGACAACTAGTCATGAAGATGATGAAAATGGCAAGAAAGACGTAACAACAGGTAATAAGTTTATTGTTTTCTCTTGAACATCATTAACTACACGGAATTTTTCATTCACATTCTCTTAAAAATCATGCCGTAGATCGAGTAACCATCTTGTAGCTTGTATTAGATGAAAAATTTTTAAAATCTATTCAATGGTTTAAGCAGCGGTTATTCTTATGCCTGATGTTGTACTCGTCCATATCCAGCGATTTTTTCTTCGTGAAATATTGTTGTTTTAGAACTGAAGGAAGGTGAAGAAAAATCAGGAAATCATGCCGAGCAGTTGGCGGAGAATCCAACAACTGCTGAAAGTGTTACACAACCAACTGAAGAGGTTGAACACGATCCGTCATCCGTAATGAAAACTTCAGACGAAGTTGAAGTTATTCAAGAAGAGAACATTAAACAGAACGCGGTGATTTATTATAATTAGTAAAACACTTTTGTTTATCTTGTTTGGTGCTTTTGATATCATTGTCGTAGAAGATTGAAATACTCGTGATATATGTGGTAAGGTTTGCAAATGCATTCGTAAGTGGACGTTTATTGTTGTTTTTATTGAAGGATGAATGCAGTACACAAAACGAAACAGACGACAAAGAGAAAAAAGAAGTGAAAGAGGATAATGATGATACAAAAATTTCTGAACAAAGTAATAACTCGTCGACAAGTCAGCAATCAAGTGCAGATGAAGAAAAAGCCACGAGAGATGATGCTGATTCGCAATCGTAAGGCTGAGTTTATTGTTTCATTGCTAAAACGTCTTCCATTCAGTTGAATGGGAAGGTTATCATTCAAATGTGTAGAATGGTCGTAATGAAGAACGTTTAAGAGTAATCAAATTCATATTTAATCTTGCCGTCTCCACCGAAAAATGTCTAAACACTGCAGTTTTGTTATCATGTTTATGGTGATGTACTGTTACAGTTTTCAGTGTGAATTGCGTTGTGAATGAACTGCATCCAGATTTTCTCTTCTTTTAGCAAGAATGTTGACATTTCGGGTGCAGAGGTCATATCTTCACTTGAAACATCAGAAGTGGGCACAAAAGCGACATCACAACAACTTACTGCCAGTAAAGATAATAACGAAGGGGAAAAGAGTGAAACAGAAGAAGTGCTTCAGGAAAAGCATACTGTTTGTGATAATGAAGCTGAAGGAAATACCGATGACCAGCATGATACATCGTCAGACAAAGCGGTTTGCTTATCTTCAGAAAATTATTTTCTCGTCTGTTCTCATGAAATTGATCTGAAAAGAGTCCTTGTCGGTCCTCTGAATCTGAGTTCGTGCTTTTTTCTAGCATTCCAGTCAGGAATGATCAGAAGTTGTGCTATAGGAAGAAATAAAGCCAACTTTTTACAATCAGTCGAATTAGCGATCATATGAAATGTAAAAAATTGCATGAAGTTTTAAAAACGGCTTGAAGCTTTTTCAAAACATGAATTTACATTATTAGTGATCCGGTTCCCATCACTAGAACGTAAGTCATAATTTTCCAAGTTTCATTTCTCAAATCCTGTTCGCTTATTGATTGAGTTCGTCATATTCTGAATCTTTCATTATTTTCTCAACAAACACATTGAAATATTCGCTACCGAATAAATACATTGAAGAGTACACATGTAATTGATTGCATAAGTTTAACCTGCATTCCACAGATAAGACAATAGTAAATTGTTTGACGTTTGGAAAGTATTGTTATTATCTAAGGTGGATGATGTGGGCGAGCTAGCTGCACAAGACCATCAAGATGAGCAGTCGGCAGAAAGAACTGACGAAGAACCGATTCCTGATTCTAACGATGATCATAAAATTGATCAGTCCAAACTTTCGGTGAGGGCAATTTCTATTTCCTTTAACTTAGATGTATACTTTTAATCTCGGAATTCCAGCACGACAAAATCATTGAGCATCCAAAATTTAGTTGTTTGCTTCTCATGTGTGAAAGTTTTCAATATGTGGAATAGGAATGATTAATGAATTGAAACGATTAAGATCCAATCAAATGAGCAAAGTACAGCTGATGGTGAAGTGAAAGAGAGTGTGGAAAAAGAGCAGGATGTTAGCGAGACCGGTGGTGATAATGACGAAAAAGCGGCACTCGAACGTCGTCGAAGTCTCCGACCGCACAAGCAGATTTCGTACTCGGATACGAGGTACGCGATTGAATGGATCAATGTTTATAACGTTTTAGAAACTGAAACGTGAAGTGAAATAATAGATGGTCCGCTAGCAGCATCATTTAACAATCGCTTTTATTCTTATTGTCACATAAAGCGAATATCTCTGTGTCACATAAAGTGAACGTTGCACAAAAAATGCACTGTCACTTCGAAAGTTATATAACCAACCGAAATTCGTTGAGGATACCAAATTTCGAAACCTTATAAAATTGTTTCGATCGTGTTTTGACCCAAGATTTTAAAATTCAGTTGGAATATCAACTTTCGAAAATCTAAAAAACAAATTCGGTAGGATTCTGACCGAACACAAATTTCGGTTAATTACCATCACCTCTATGTTTTCCATTTTAAGGTTTGCTCGAATACACAATTTTAAGTCACTTTTGACTGTTTCCACATTCAAAATAGTCTCTTGAAGGTGATTGCAAATGCCGATATTAAACAATAGAAAATAGATCATTCGAGTATTTCGCTTGCTTTCAGACCGGTCTCTGCTAGTGATAGCAAAACAGCGAAACGAGATGCGAAAAAGACAACCGAATCAAAGGTACATATTTCGTTTTTTTTCGCTTTAAAAACAACAATTTGTTCCCCCTCTTCAATTTGGTCAGTTGAACACAACTGTTCCGATTTCGTTTTCAATTGCGTTGTTATTTTATTTTGAATCATGCCACGCATCAATAAACTGAAACTTCTTATAGAATTCACATCGTACAGAAAATATCAGATGATATAATTAGAATTCTATTTTCAAGCACAGCTTCGATTGTTAGTTGAAATTGATCATATCTTTTGAACTTTTTAATGCTGATGTGTTAAATTCGCTTCACTATTCTAATCTGCTTCAGACGACAACCAACGACAATACACCAACTGTGAAAAAATCTGAAACCACTCTTCCACAAAGTCGTCGATCTGCAAAGGAAAAAGGTATATTAGTGGTCATGGTCTTTTTCGTGTCGCATTTGTTGTAAAGTTTTACGTCGTGTTTGTATTTAGGTGTGCTGTTCATTCAAGATGTTTCTTTCATGAATTTTGCAGAGAGTGAAAGTACAAGCGCAGAGAGTGCTGCAACAACACCAAAACGTCGTCCACAATCAAAAGCAGCTTCATCAACGAGAAGGAGCACTCCTGCATCAATCACCGAAGCAAGCCAAACACGACGTAAGCCAACCAGCGCCCAGCCGAAGGGCCATTCTTTTCCAGATGATGATCCGTTCAGTCTGGAAAACAATATCGACAATCATCCTCAACCGCTACGAAATATACAAGTATCACAACTGACTGTTCATCTATGATAAATCTAAATAATTAGCAGTACTCTTCTCAGAGTTTACATTTCTCTTTCATTTGGTTATTATAATTGTTGTTGGTGTTGAATTGGTGATTATTCGCATCACTTATATAAATGATTGCGCACGGGCATCAGCAAATCTTAAGTAATGAGGCAATACTATTTTTAAGATGGAACGTCAGTCTTTTGGGAATATAAAATTTACGAAAGCATCGAATACACCTGACACATCACTGTAAGTTATTTTCATGAATGGAGCTTTTTTTTTGTTCTCCTCATAATAGGGTGAATTCCGCGAATTGGTATACGATTCGATAACAATATTGCACAATAAGTGAAGTTTTAGAGAAGCATGATTAGTTATTTGATTTTAGTTGAACATTCATTTAATGTATACATATTCATTGTTTGTTAGTGATTGTAAATAATAATTGACATATTTATGTTTCTTAAGGAATCGTTATGAAAAAACGGAACAGACTGCCAGTGAACGTCGTTCGAATCTGCCTGATTTGGTTACACCATTAAAGGCGTGTTGTTACGATTATTTGTTAAAATTACATATCACGTGTTTCTTTATCATTGAAATGAACTGCTTCAGATTCAGTGCCGTGAAAACCGATGGTAATTTCAAGTTTTGAGCTGATGACAATGAAAATTAGCATATTCTTTTGTCGCACACACGTAACTTCCTTTAGTGGGAAGTTTGTTCATTTTGAAGTCATTGGGCGAAGATGTTGAACAACAAACTAAGGAGTATTGTTTTTGAGGGAATCTTTCGAAAGTAGCAAAAAATATATGAAACGATAAATGATGAAGTTTAAGCAGAGTTATTCATTCGTGATTATTCACTGAAAAACCAAATAATCGTATTGTTTAGTGTTTTTATAATGAATGTTGTTTTAGCATGGTGTTGTGCACAAGTCACTGTCTGAATTGAGTACAATTCGCCG
This sequence comes from Anisakis pegreffii, assembly GCA_035041965.1. Taxonomy (NCBI): domain Eukaryota; kingdom Metazoa; phylum Nematoda; class Chromadorea; order Rhabditida; family Anisakidae; genus Anisakis; species Anisakis pegreffii. Next base: position 52,573 of record JAPYMA010000475.1, read on the forward strand.
CACTCCTGTCTCACGTAAATTAAAGTTAGTGTGTTTCAATGGTAGTAAATCATTTTTTCTTTTATTTATCAATGGTAATTCTGTCTGCTTACTTTCGAATTTTGAAAAGAATTTTTGAGTATTGCAACACTGCTTTAGGAATTTATCCTTACGTGTTAAGTGGTGAAGTTTTTTTGCAGGAAAATCGGATCTATCAGTGAAGATATTAACACCAATGAAGAAGCAGCGAATAGCAACGTTGATGATGAGCCGATGGATGTTAATGTTGGAAATGAACCGGTAAATGGAGAACATCGAAGTGTATGTTCAAAAGCTATCTTTTTGACATAGCATTTGGCACTTGTTGAAGACTTCTCTTACAAACGCTCTTGTTTTGCTGACCGTTTTAACTAATTCGATTTGACTTTCACTTATTGATATTCTCTTATTAATTCTTTTCAAATGTGTTGAACTCACTTCAAAGGATTTGCCATTGAAACGAATAGATTGTTTGGGTTTTTGCTGACAAATATTAATCATAATCATAATGAATGCACAGAACATAAGAGTTATCAATTTTCAGTAACTAATTAATAATTGAAATCAGTTATAGTGTACAATAATAAAACACGGCTTTTAAAGTGGATCTCATTTGCAGGCATCAACTACCGCCACGCCTAAGAGTCATGCCAAAAAAACTCGCGTCACCAAAGCGGAAAGTGCGCCAGCCATGCCGAACACTAAGAAACGGAGAATGTTAGCTATGTTTTGAACAACATTTTTGTTATATGCTCATGATGAATTCTGTTGATGCGGGACGTAGAGCGGAAGGGAAATTGACGATAAACAAAGAGAATAGTCATTTGGTCGTTTGTTACATTTTTGAATGATGGTAAGATGTGCGTCGAATCAGGAAGCGAATTGCGCGGAATTTTGTTACGAAGTAATTTGTGAAAGCAATCTTTTGTGTCAGTAGCTGAGGGAAGAGCAAATTTAGAGAACAAACGTCGACTGAAGTGGTACCCAAGAAAGCGCATACGAAGCCATTGCCAGTGTTGGACATTGATGAGCAGTTCGCGGTTGATCATCGTGAAAATGAGCATACACCTTACGAAATTGGTGCTCGTGTCTATGCACTCTGGGGTCGTGAGTACTACGCTGCTAAAGTTTCTGCGTTGGTTTCCGTTTGTATTCAGTTTTGCTTTGTGATTGTTTAAAGTATTATATTGAAAATGTGCTTTAGAAGTTGATGTCGTGATGCTAATGAATATATCTCAAAAATTCATAAATATAATCAGTTTTTTTGCATCAAAACAAATATCGCATCTTGTAAGATGAATGTACGTTATAGCAATTGAATTATGGTAAATTCACATAGATGTTTGAAAATATGTTGTTGCATGAACCAGCGCATCTGTTGTTAAACATTTATCGAGTGGATTCAGGGAGCGTGATTCGAGTGGAAGGTATGAGTTAATGTTCGTTGAGGACGAAGAAGTTCGTCGGTTGGTTGTAACCGGAATCATTCCTTTAACCGCTCTTATTACTGGCAAAAATGTATGTGCTTTACTTTATTCGTATTTAATGCTCTTCGGCAAACACACCGTTTTTGCTTTAATCGTCACTGCAATTTTGTGTTCGAATAGCCATTGGCAGTTATGCTTGAAAGTGGATCATATAAAACACGAATTTGAAAGTTCCATGCTCATTTCTCGAAATTTTAGCGATAATGTCCTGTTTACTGAAAGTTTCTTCAGAAATTTGTATTATTGATGAAGCTTTACAGATTTGATGGATGATGAATGTATTTCATTGGATAATGAATAAGTTTTCAGTGTTTAACCACAATTAAAAAGAACGATGAAGATGTAATTGAAGAAGTTGAAATAGTGAAATCACCGTCGAGCACAGATAAGCAGGAATGGATGGAAGCGTTACTTCAAGTAAAAAGCGTCGAGCATGGAAACGAATACAAGTGGGTATTAGATATGAGCATATGCATATGGTTTGAGTTGCTTGATGGATATGGTGAAGTTCATTAATTAGTAGAAATGATTATTTATCCGCTTAGCTTCTTTTTCATGTATTCCACAAATTACATCTATTATTGTAGCGTATCATGGGCAAAACTCTGGCTGAATTCGAGTCAGGCGAACGCCTTGGCGACAGCAAAGGTGAACACTGCATGTGATGTTATGGCAGGTATCGCATCTTTTATTTGCATTGTTGTCAATTTCAAGTACACCTTTGAAGGTCTCATTCGCACACTGATTAAACATTTGAATCGAAAGTGTTTCTTTTTACTTACTCAATCACAATGAGTCAATGATGTAAACAAATCCATTTCTCGCATTACTTTAATTCTTCTCAATGCCCCGAGAATGAACTCATATCATATTTGAGAATGAAATTGAGACTGCAACAAATTTTTTGTTAATTAATCAAGGTGGATTGAAATGTAAAGAATAAGAACTGAAATGGTATATATTTCAGTTATATTGATGCGTAATTTATATGTAATGTTATTATTGCCTTAAGATAATATCGATACCGCTGAATCTCGTCGAAGTCGTGCCAAGCGTCATACACATGCTCCAGAAGAGGCAGCAACGCCAGTTGCAGCTCGCTCACCGAAGAAATCAAAGAGTGGTAATTGATTGCTCTAAATTTGTGGTGTTTACCTGAGTGTGTTTACTAGTCAGTTGTTAGTCAAAGTTCGTCTCGTTGTTTGAAAATTAGAATGCCGTTTTAAATTTTCATATGAAACAGCATCTGAAATATTGAAATATTGTTGTTTGAAATGAACATTCATCTGATTCTAGATATTAATGAGGCTGAGTCATCACATTGGCTAAATCGTTCGATATTTCGTAAAATCAAGCTCATGAGTAAAACTTGTTTTGTTATATCGGCTGTTTTTTAGCCGTGCATTTCTTGCTCGTTTCTGTGGAGCAGGGTTTCTCAAAAAAGGGTACATGCGCCCCCGGGGGGTACATGATGACATGCCAAGGGTCCGAGAGAGGATGGGTGCGAGATAAGGTAGGGGGCACGAGGACATCTTGATATTTACTAGGGAGTCCACGGAGCAAAAAAAGGTCGAGAGCCAGTGCTGTAGGGGATATGAGGGAATTTTCAAATGCATTTCGAAGCGATTGTTCATCGAAATTACAATACATTGTGTAAAGATTCATTATACTTTTTGTCTTGTTTCAGCAACCATTAAAGGAAAACGTACTGTAACAGAGAATGAGGACGTCAGTGAATCAACAGCAACAAATGCGAACTCATCAACACTGGAAGGTGTGATGCCTAATCATTTGTCACTCAACGTCCGAATCAGTTTTCTTCTCTAAACTTGAATTTTATGCCTAGTAACGTAGAAAAAAATTACTGCTCATAATATTCAAGTTTCAGGTGGTAATATTTTCTCTGGTATAGCGGTAGTGATAACATCGGCAATGCGCAAAAATAAAGACGAAGAACAAGCATTCAGTAAACGTGAAGTACGTCAAATGATCGAAAGTCACGGTGGAATAGTTTCAGATGATTTCACGGTTAGCATTTTGATTGTTGGAGTATTCAAAAGTATACAATATGTTCCTTTATTCTTGAGATTTCATGCAAAATTTTGTTCGGTGTTGTAAGTTTTTACAATCGAGTGATATAATTATGGAATCTTATTCAACAATAGGTTATGTTTCTGCAGTCATTGTCAGAACGATTTGTGCAGTTAATTATCAAGCACTTCGTGTAGTTGGTTCTGGGTGTAATGAAATGAGGCTGATAGTGAGAAAGAACACTATTGATGCACTCGTTTCATAGCACGTATGAATTTATCAACGAGTTCGTTGTCATTAGTGAAATTGATTACTCAAAATTGTTAAATGTTGAACAATGTAATGATTGTTCAGAAAATCGCATCAAGTGAGAAAGTGTTGTTGATCGCAGATACTCATTATCGCACCCACAAATACCTCTCAGCCTTAGCTCGATCTGTACCTTGCGTTCGTCATCAATGGATACGTGATTGTGTTGAACAGGTAGCGCTTTGTAGTTTGTATTTCTCCGTCAAAATCACTAATCTTTTCTAGCATTTCTTAATAATATTTCTGTTTGTTTCTTATGGTGCTATGAATTAGTGATGCCCTTTTGCAGAATAAACTTCTTGATTACAAGGACTATATGCTGCCGGCTGGTATTTCGCTTTTGACGAACAAAATAGTGCCATGGTAAATTCATTTCAGATTTAGTTTTTTGTTATCAGATGATTGCTGAAATTATTTTAATATGGAGTTAGGTGAGTGTCTGTTGATATTTGGCGTGATAGGTTTCACGTGGAGTGAAATGATTGTTATTGTCGTAATTTTGTGTCATTCAGGCATGCTAATAATGGTCGTTTATTGGAAGGTAAGCGCGTTCTGCTATCCACGCGCAACTTCTTCCCTGAAACACAGATGCCAAATTTTGCAGAGATCTGGGCACCTCTCATCAAACAGATGGGTGCTGAAGTTGTTGATCAAATGCCATCAGGTTTATATCGTTTGTTGAGTTTCATTTAGAAAATAAATGATCCTTCCAAATGGTTTCATAGTGATAGTAATCATTAAAAAGAGTTCAGTGAGTATTCTTTGTAATTCGACTGGATATTGTAAAGAATTTGAAAAATTTCCTTATGAGTTACAATTTTATAGATGGTGTTGATATCCTGTTGACGGACGCATCGTGTTCAGATGATGTTTTGGCACAGGCTCGTGAATGCAACGCAATCATTGTTTCATCTGAATGGATAATTCAGGTTTCATGCACTATCCAGTTGTTTTATGAGATGATTTCTTGATTTTGCGTTCATTTAGACTAATTTGTGAATTTTGATGTGATTCGTATTATTGTCTAATATGAGAAAGTGTTCAATTTTTCACGAAAAAATGTGAACACAGTCTAGTCATAAAGTGCATTAAAAGTTGATATTGTCATTCTGTTGTTTTTTTTTCAGTCAATCATTCATGGAAATCTGCCTGATCCTACGGCTCACGAACGATTTCAGTACAACTTTGTTGACTCACAGTAGGGAGTTAATATTTGCGCCACAAGGAAATGCGGTGTGGTTTATGAGTGTAATATTTCATATCATTTGGATTCAATTTTGCGATGTATCGCGTTTAAGCGGCTGATCTTCGATGATGTAGGTGTGTATTAATGAGACTTTCACACCGATTTTCTCGTTATGAATAATGAGGAGCGTAATAATCGTTTAATTATTCGGATTGTTGATTATGCTTGTTTCTTCATTTACACTCTGAGTTGGAACGTTCGCTTCATCGCATTCGCTTTCTCCACCTCTAATACTCATTTATTGGGGACGGTGTGAGGGGTAAAATGTTGAGAGGCAGTCATTCCAAAATCAGTTTTCAGTGGTACTTTATACAACTTATTCACGTTATTTTCGTTGTATTTAAAAGCGTGTTGAGTTGAATTTATTTGTATTTTTATTGATCATCACTAATTGTGTAATACATTAATGTTTGTCATTAATGTATCTCTTAAAATACATTATTCTACTGAGGGTCATATTTGCTTGTTGTTTTTGTCTTAAACACTTCAGTAATATTACAAGTGAACACTTATTAATCTGATTAATGGGTAATGCAGTCTGCACTTCAGTAATTGATGATATATCTTGTAATTGCTAATTATGTGCATCTCTTTTTTGAAGATTGAAATTTGAAACATCTGCAGTGAGGTTCCATCGGCATTCGTAACTTCGATACAAGATCAATCAAACAGTTTTGAATCTCAAATCGAAAAATTTTGATTGGTCCGTTTATATTTCTGATTTCTATCTTTGGAGGTTGTTCAGTAACTTGACTTTTCTACTGAAGCGGGCCTCGTGAGTAGAATGTATTCATCTAGGTGAATTTCGGTTAAATTTTGACTGAGACGAGATCAGCATTAGCGTGTTTGTGTGCATGATCTCTGTTTATGATTAATTATTGTTTACTATGAATGTTGTTTTTCTATTTTTGCGTTGTTGATCCTTTCAATAGAAGCGTATTAATTAGGTAAACATCTTATTATTGATACTGTTATTCTCATTATTATTATTATCATTATTGTTATTATTATTATCAGTTTTTACTTTCAGAGGTATTGGAAACTACTTTTTACATTCATTTGTTATTGGTTTCCATTCATATGTTCCATTTGACGGTTTTGATTTCCATTTGAGTAATTTCCGTGCTGTTTTTTTTTATATTTAAATTAATCGTTTGTATTCTATTATTTGTTGATGTTTTGGCATCGCCGTTCAGCATACGCAGTAATGGAAATCGTTATATGATTGGTTGGATAGTCTAAACTGTATTGTTCTAGAATGGATTTCTTCAAGAGATTGAATCATAGCGATATTAACATATGAATTCACAAAGTCGTTAAAACGCTGTCCGTTATACCTCAATAACTGCTTTTTCTGAAACGGATTCGATGCGTTCTGAGTTTAATTTGTTTTTGTGTGAGGAGGTTGTGAGTGGATTTGTATATATTTATGCGCGTTTATGATGTTATGTGGGAAATAATTTGAGGAATGAGTGGTAAATGCTTGTATTGAAATGTCATGAGAATATTCCATTCTAACTAATATCACTTTGATATTATTCGTTAACGCTGCATTCTAGTTCAGTTCTCATTATCACGTCGTTCTCAAATTGTTATTTGATGATCCTTCCGGCTGTTAAGTATTCTCAGACAGATCGAATGATTTTTGATAAGTGGACTGCTGTTCAAGAAGGCTAAAATACTGTTTCATTATTGTTGTTGTTCGTTCATTATGGACGTTTGTCTGTTGTGAATTATTCGATGTTGCATATTCTCTATCAAATTTTGCAAAAATAATAACTGTTTTATGTATTTTCATCCTAGATTATTGTTCATTTGTTTCTATCGAAAATTAAATAAAACCTCACAAAATTGTTCGTTTGTTAGTGAAGAAACATGGTATAATTGTCCAGTTTGAATAAGATTACATTATTGCAATCACTTGACTGTCTTTTTAATACGGCTCGCTGTTTGTCAAGTGGTCAATGACTAACCGCTAATAATTTCAAATTTATTTCACTTCGATCGCAGTGCAATAAGCAGAAATTTAAATGAAAAAAAAACATATTTTCTTTGGTCAGTGTACCAATTGTGAATGTTAATAGTCGTGACCGGACAATTTGCATAAAAACGTTTTGTCTAACGACAGTTTGTCTAAAGACACGTTGCCTAATGGACGGTTTTTTAACGGATATTTTGCCTAATAGACAAAATGTCCGGGTACCGTTAGTGGTGATATACGATTTGAGACGGTGGTTCCCACCCGGGGAGGGGATGGGGGAGGGGGAGAAATTACATTTTATCTTTAATGCATTAAACTAGGCGAGGGTAGATTTCGATGCACGTATGTGAATAAAATAAGCGAGGATGGACATATGTTTGAAAAGGCTAGACCGTATTCTGGTGGTGTACACACATCCAAACTACAGACACTCACTGTAGTGGATGAGAGATAGGAAGTGGATGTTGTGGGGAATGTGAGAACATTTTAACGATTGTTGTAGGGGGTACGAGGACACCTTAAAAATTTTAAGGGGTGCAGGCGAAGAAAAAGCTTGGAAACCACTGATTTAATGGCAACGCTGTGCGTCATGTTCATAAGATGTTCGGTCTTTGCGATGTATTGTTCATTGTAACGTATATCCGTTCGTTTAACGGGCAAACTTTATGTATCTCTTACTGTACAGTGACAGTCTCACTTATGTTCAAATTCCACGTTTCCATAGTTCTTTCTGTTTTTGTTAATGATTTATGATGGGGCTGTTGGGTACGGGTTTATTTTGTGAGCATTATCGAACTGATTGTAGTGGGGGTTATAATTTCAAACTGAAACAGATTAAAACAAAATTTTGCATTAAGATTCTGATTCACACTTGAACTGCGTGGTATGGCAAGCGAAAGTATTCGACGATTTTTCAGTTTTCTGCTGATTGGTTCATTTTTCATCGCTCACTTTTCGCTTGAGTAGATTTCGGTACATCGATACACTCTGCGGTATCTCATTCCGTTTTTCACTGAATTTGGTTGCGATAGGGAAGGGGAGAGGGGAGAAGGGGACGAGAATAGAATAGTTCGTGTCTGATCTTGTTGATAACTTACTTACGTTAGTCATAGAGATGAAAGAAGGCCATGTGTTTTTCAAATTTCACATGGCTAATATTACTATATGAGGGAGATTTTAAAATGATGCTGATAGTATAATGAGTAGATGTTTCATAAATGATTAGAATTATTATATAGTCGTTGCTGTTTGGATGTTAATGCGTAAAATGTGATATTATTTCATTTTGTGCTGTTCAGACGTTCAAAGTAGCGGTGTTCGAGCTGTCGAGAACGAGACGATTATTTTAGAACAATATAGCCATCGAAAATGATGCTTCGTCACTAGACAGTGAACATATCTTCAACACGGACTTCAGATCGTTTGAATGTTAGTAGCTTACATGAATTTTCCTCCTGATAATTTTTTTTGCGTTCAAACATTGTCGCGTATTTAACTAACAGTCATGTTCACAAAATTCACCAATCTTAATATCAGATACTCTCTGCAGCAGATTAATTGTTCTTGCATTCGTTTGTTGAACGAATTAGCAGTGTACATTATCGTGACTTTGAGCATGAGTTTTCGTATGATGGAAGTTAAGCCGAAATGACTGTTTCGATGTTGATATTGCTTTATCATTCTACTTCAATCAAAAGCACCACATCCTATCAGCATCATGTTCTTACACATGACGATCCTCCGAGTTTTGATCCCTGGTACTAAAATTCTCAGCGCGAGCTAATAGTTAATGCATGTAGTCCATGCTTCCGAGAATTTATTTGTAGAAAAAAGGGTGAACAGAACGAATTCTTATTGTTTATTATCATGTTCATTCTTAAACAATGTTAACAGATCAATAAGTTGTACACAAAGAATTATTTTCATAAAGCTAAGGAAAGAAATTGAATGGATTGCGAATAAACGAATCAAAGCACTAATGTTGTCTACATTACTTGAAGACACAGATTCGGATTAATTTTTGTTATAAAGCAAACACTATGAAATAGGTTTACGGTGTGTTGAATCAGTGTGTTATTCATTTAGGGAATAAACGTTTTGAATTGGTTTTAACGCAACGCGTAATGCACTGCGAAAAGCTGCTGCTGGTTAATTTTGATCTTAATGGTAGCATACATGGTTCAGCGCTAGTATTTTTAAATGCAAACAGTAGAAAGAGTTAATGCATTCAATAAAATGAAAAAAAAAGGAATCATGTTTCTTAAAATGTATGAATAGAGTCGTTTTGAATGATTGTGAGTTATTTTAAATCTTCTGTGATCATTCATTGAATTGATTTGTTCGGTGAACAGTTACACATAATTACACCTTAGCATTACATTGCTTGTTATCAATCGTTCAGCAAATCGTTATCACTCTTCCGGAATTCTTTATCCAACAAAAGCAGTGGTGCACTTAATTATGTTTTGTTTGCTAAATGTGAAGTGAGCTTGAGCTGTAGTAGAACTTTACAATCGTGTCATATTCCATCCTTTCATGACTGCATTGCTTTGTTATCTGTGATCGTTATTTATAAACATTCTATTTTCACTCTTTATTTTATCGGTTGTTTGAATTGAATAAAGTTTAAAAACCTACAGAAATTTATTGAAAAGAGAAAATTAATCGTTTTCGTTTGTGAGAAGACCTGTTGAGTAGAAATTATTCTGCGATTGTCCAAATTGAAAGCAATAAAAAGTTTTAGAAGTCATTGCATTATTACTTGTGAATTGGCTTCTTCAGCATCAATTTTATTCTGGCTGATGAATTAAATTTTTTCATGACCACATTCTGCTTTTTTCAACCATGAAAATGCGTCAATTATTTTATCCTTATGCGAATCCCATTAGCTTCTGATCGATCTCTTTCTCTTTACCAACTAAATGTATTTGTTCAGGTTGCATTGATTCAGAATAAATGAGCTGTAGCGCTTTCAATCAATTTTCCATGCATTCACACGTAGGAATTGACCACAATTGCAAGCAGCATTTAATGAATCCTGATCGAATTGCACTTTTATCCGATAATATTGACATACCGTTGCTGCCGAATACTGATCGATCGCAACACACAATTTTGAAATATATTTATAATATTTTCCTTTTCTATGAAAAATTTTTGTGATTATTAATAATGTATGTAATTAGCTCATTTCCACTTTCATTGCGATGGAATGAATTGCCTTTAGCGTTAAAATGCATGGAGAATAACAAATTTAATCATCTCGCAATCGATATATTTGATCGTTACATTAATGCGTCACCTCATTAACAAATGCATTAAAACATTGAAGATCATCCATTTGACAAGCGACGAAATGAAAAAGTTCGATGAGTAAAGGTTGACAGCTTTTGAGGTGTGAATGTATGGATATTATTTATGCTGGGTGGAACATTTCTGATAATTCATATATGCATGAATGACTTTCATCAAATCATTGTTTTGCAACACTTTATAGTCCTTTCATTTTATTGTTCTCTTCAATCTTCTTTATCGTTACTTCCAATTATTTCGATGAAATGAGTGAATGAACTATTCAAAATTGTTTGTCGTGAAGCAAACGTTTATGTTTGTATATATTGTCAGGTAAACCCACAAAAAAGCTTTTATTAAGTTGAATTAAAAGCGTAATTTTTGATGAGTGATAATAAAATGTTACTTAATTGAGCTACTTCTCAGGACCGATGCTGATTAAATGACTTGAATGTGAATGTTGACCACGAAGATTTAAGATATGCAACACTTTTAATTTGTTCTTTCTTTGACATGTCGTATATGCAATTATCGTTTATTAGGTATGCTTTTGCCTAAGATGCATACATTAAATCACAACAAGACACTTACTTAATTTTCCATCGTCATCTATCCTTCTCTCGTTCAATCACTTTCGACTCGACATCAACAATATCACCATCCTACATAATATATTCGTATCTGTATGTGCTTTTTTTCCTGCAGACTTCTTAGTTACTGAAAATCGATTTCAACAAAAATTATACTCTTTATAATTTATCGGCTTGCTCATGATGTCTTTCAGCTGATTTATCGTCAAGCACGTTCGGACGCGGAATAAGTTGTTGCAATTAGATGTTTAAAATCAGTTATGCGCAGTATTCACCTTACAAATATGACTTTATTCTTCCACAAATACACTCTCACGTTACGCTTCCCAAGCATATCTGTCCTATTTCCACAGAAGATTGTTCATGACTTCGAAATATTCTTTTACAGTTGTTTCGAAAGGTCCGACATTGCTGTCTATAACTTTCCTGGAATTTATTGTCTTTGATTTCCCTGGAAACCGCTTTCTGTCATTTTCACTTTGCACTCATTTTTCGGCGTTTAAATTCGTTTTTATGATTTTCGCCTCTTTCATGTAGAGCTAGATGCTGCTCTTTGCTCGAATCATTCTAATCTCTTAATCTTTGACAAGTTATGTCTTTTTGATGATGCATTCGGATATGTCGCATATTAGCAGATTTTATTTAATAAAGCATAGCATTTCATTAGCATGTGTATCATACCACACCATTTCCCCGATTGCGTTTCGTTCTCTTGTGATTAAACTAAACAATTTATTCCCACCATCATCGTATTTACTTAGAGTTATGTCAAGCTGGCCTCAGTTTCAGTTAATTGTTCGAAAGATGTGTGTTTTGCTATCAGCTCTCTGCCACTCTACTCGTCATCCATCTAGTCTATGACTTCCTTAAAATACTTTTTTTGGTTAATATATGCATATAAATTTGATCATTTAATAGATGAGAAATGTTCCTCAAATTACTGAATTTTTGCTTGGTCAAATTACAATTGGAATGATGAAGCTGTGGTTTGCATTGCATTAGTGATCATTTACTCAGCTGTTTTTTTGTGACGCTTATTTCAATGATTTGCTCATAAGTTTTACTGATGGATACTGTATTCGTGTTCAGCTTTCTTCGTATGTCGATGAGAACGACTTTATTTGCGCATTTCTGTTTCGCATCTCTAAATTGAAACCATGCTAACGATTAGTAACCATGTTTGCAAGTATAAATGATTTACAACAACTCATAGCAACAAATGCCATCTGCTACAATAAATTCATTCAAAAGTTTCGAACGAACTATCAAGTGGATCTTGAAATCACCTTGACCGTGAACGTGAAATATGCATTTTGTTGTCCCATTCTCTTACTGTTCGATATTCACTATATTTTCGATTAAATGTTCTCGTAGCTTTGGTATATGCTACAGAATCCTAGAAATTCAATCCGTTTCTACTAAAGAATCTTTCAGCACATAACGATTGTACCAGGTTTTCTAGTAAAATTTCTAATAAAATCAGTGGAAAGTATTGAATTGTTCGATGTTCGTATTGCCGACGAAAGTGAACGAAGACTCGTAATTGCGAATGAAAAAACCATATACTTGTATGAGCCATATGAATGCGTTCGGAGAGTTTTGCGAAAATAGTAATGAGAACAATAGTTATAGTAATAAACAGTCATAAGAGCAGCAGTATATTAACTACAAATGATTCACTTATTCTGATATGTATACAATTAAAAAATATTTAAATTTCAAATTATCGCGTTGATCATTCGTAGCCTTTTATATAGGATCTCTGGGCGATCGGTTTGCTAGTGTTGAGGCGAGGCCGTATTACATATTATCGTTTTGTAATCGTCTTTCGTCCACAATTATTCCTCGGCTTATTATCATTATTGTCAGCATTCTTTTTTCGTCTGTTGCTTTGATGAAATTTTTAATGATTGTTTACAGTACTTGCGTATCATCTTCGTGGTCTTCTTCATTATAAGTAGTAAAGTAATGGTTACCAGACTGTGAATTAACAATTTGATACTCTGTTCTGCAATAAATGGATGAACGGCCATGACTGAGAGGGTATCTGAGGTCTTATGAAACTATTGACAAAATTTCAGGTTATTATTTATGTAAAGTCCTGAATTTCTACTGAAATAAACAAAAAATTTATGCAGTTATCACTAATATAAAAAGCTGTGATCTGCTCCCAAATCGAGTTATCACGATTCTTGTAGCTCTTTCAATTTCATAGGCAGTTGATCGAGAAATATCACATTTTCTTGAAAGTCTACTTCTATTCATACTGCTATGATGTTTCCGTCGCTCGTCTTTGCAGCATACATCAGCTGTATGTAAATCATCAACGAAAATGTTTCTTTTTGCATGTCAGATGTGTAGAAATCAAACAGAAGTGATGAAGCTATAGTTCCATGAGATGAATCTTCATCCAAATTTCGATAGCTTACCGTCTCATTCCCTACAGATAGGCGTATATTTTTTCCATTGAACAGCTGTGTAACAATCTTTTTATATTTTTTAACAAAAGCGAAAAAGGAAATAATCGAAGCAGAAAAAGGGAAAATATTTATGGCGAATTATAACGCGATTTTGCTCGTACTTCATCTGTCTATATGTACGTTCATATAAATGTGTATATGTTGTATATTCAGTGAAAGAAATGACGAAGGGAAGTGCGAATTGAAAGCTTGAAAAAAGCAATAATGATAGTGATTAGTCCGTGAAATCGTGTGCTGCTTGATCATGAATTATGTATCGTTTCTGTATTCAGCTTCTCATTTAACTATTAATTTCTATTACTTTCGTATATCGAATCGTGCATTCATTTAATTTTTCAAGAAATTCGAATATTTTTCATTGCCTAGCTTATTATTATTCCGAGAGCACATCGAATAAGATATAATCGCGGAAGAGATTGAAAATAAAACTGGAACGATTGAAGAGATTACAAAATTGATTCTCGAATGGGTTGTGATTGATGACGTTACAAGTGATACGTGGAAGTGCTATTGCATTTGGAATATTCAACGTAAATTATACTAGTCAACAGTTATCACTGTTCATTTAATGGTATTTCACGTATAGATTCGTATCGAGTTCAAATTATTGTTGCTATTATTTTCAGTATTACTTTTTAAATGGTTATCAGAAGTTTTTGATTTCATTACTATGGTGATGAATAGAAGAGTACATTGATAATAGGAGATGCTTCATTCATAAATTCGCGATGTTCTAATCTAAGCGTTCTAATCAATTTTGTCACTGAATTAGAATAACGCTAACGCTGTGTGCTGTTCAGGAATCGCATTTTGCATACACATTATGAGACTGTTCAGTTGATTCATATGAATGAATATATGCAACTTTTTAAATGAACGTTTAGATTTTGTATTGTACCAGTTGTGAAACGTTTACGTTTCTAGTTGCACTCAATAAATTATAGTCATTGCAATGGTTTGTTTTCCATATTTTTTTTTGTTCATGCAGATCCTAGGATCTTTGTGATTTGCTCTGTTTAGTACTTGTGCTCTGTATGAAAGAAATGGTTTTACCATTGTTTTTCTTAAATAGGCACCGTACTTTTTTCAGTGTTTTGATTAAAAATCTAAATTTGATTGTTAAAAATGAATTTTTTTCATTTTTCATTGCTCTTTTTTCTGATTGAAAAATGTCAAAGAGCATTCTCAGGACGAACGAAGTTGTGTTGTGAACAGTGCTGCTGATAAAAACATCCATAAAGGGGATACAATCAACGATAATATGATACACTGTCGAAGTGCTGTCGATTGTTCAACCTTAACGGTTTCGGTTAGCAGAATTGATATTTTAATGAAGATTTTCAGGATTCGATGTGAAAATTTCGATATTTTCCGCTAAAAGTCATCTGCATTTTTTCGAATTCATTTCAGTATTTTCACTTACCATAAAATGAATCGACTGATTCCAAATAAATTGTTAATTTCAACTTTTTTTTTCTTGAAGGAATGCGCTGATATATTACGTTCGGATCTCGGTCGTGGTTTGTCGACAGCGGAGGCAATCAGACGACAAAAATATAGCGGTTTCAACGAGTTCGAAATCGCTGAGCACGATTCATTATGGAAAAAATATTTGGACCAGGTGGAAGTTCCATTAATGTTATACCTGCGTTATGCTGAATTTTTCTTTTTTTTTGATCTGATGATTATCATCATATATTTGTTTTCTGTATTCTCGTAAATTAAAAAGAAAAATGTGAGAATTTGTTACGAATTCAGAGTTAGTTCAGTTGTTAGCAGTAAAAGCAGTGTATCTAATCGACTCATCATCTGCCCATCGAATAATCGTACAAATTTCATTTTAGTTCAAAAACCCTTTGATTCTTCTTCTGTTAGCCAGTGCTGCTATATCAGTGTTAATGAAACAAGTGGATGACGCGATTAGCATAACTGTGGCGATTGTTATTGTAGTTACGGTTGGATTTGTGCAAGAATATCGATCTGAAAAAACACTTGAACAATTAAATAAACTTGTACCACCATCTTGTCATGCGTACGTTGAACATTTTGAATATCTTTTTACGAGATTTCAGTTCGCTTCTATTTTCATAATTCACATACGAGTGGTCAGGAGGGGGTGGGAAATGTGGGCACTAGGGGAGCCTAGCTCGTTGCCTCTACTAAAATGTCAAGCAATACAGTATAGACATACAGTCAAGCAAAAATTCAAAAAGCAGAATATGTATGCTTAGAATTGATTGGAAATTCAGCAACTGTGTCAGGTTTTCAACTATCAACCGATTGCTTCTTTTTGTTATTACCACGGAACCATTGTGGTAAACATTTTGTACGTGGATTGACCCCCGTTCGTCACAAACTTGAGGCTGCACATATGGCGGTTCATATTTTAAGGATGCTTTATTGTGATGAAATATTCTTTTGTCATATGCCATCAACCGTCGATGAAAGTTTCATAAATTAGCTTGTATAAAATGTTTGAAAGGTATAAGAATTTGGTGTTGATAGAGATAATATGTTCAGAGTACGTGATGGCAGAGAAGTGCAGTTTCTTGCTCGTGAATTGGTTCCTGGTGATATCGTATTATTGAATGTTGGTGATCGCGTACCCGCTGATCTCCGTTTAACTGAAGTAATTTCAATTATTATGAATTATAAATCATCTTGCTCATCACTTCAGATTTCTCTGTTGTATTCGCTCTTGTGAAATCATTTGATTGATATTATCTTTGTTATGATTATTATTACTGCTATTGTTGTTAGTATTATGATTATTATTAGTATTTTCTTGTCATATCATATCGGAATTATGTGTTTGCAGGCGGTTGACATACAGGTGGATGAATCTTCGTTTACTGGTGAAATGGAACCGAAGCATAAGCATGTGAATTCACTGAATGGGTCGATTAATATGGATGGTGTGGATAACGCTGTTTATATGGGTACGCTCGTTCGGAGTGGTCATGCGAAGGTGAGTATTCCAGTATTGAATATTTCATTAATCGGTTATATCAGATCATTGTATCTATTCTCATTGGGACAGAAGGCATCTTTCATTATGAGTGGATCAGTGTTTTTAGATTCAGCAAAGAAATTGATTTTTGTTTGTGTTCAATTTTGTTTCCTAATTGAAATGAGAGCGCATCATACACCGATAATTTCGTTTCAGGGTATCGTTATCGGCACTGGCGCAAATACACGTTTCGGTGAGGTTTTCAAAATGATGCAAGCTGAAGAGGTGTGTTAATTTACTCATAAGTTACTTTCGAATTCAATGAACGTTACGGAATTTGCCGAATTATTTTGTTATCTTCATAATTTCACTGTTTTTCAATTTGGCGTTAAAATTGGTGAATGCATCAAAATTCAGCAAAATAACGTTCTGAGTCTCAGAATCATTGAAGATTGAAGCTATAATAACAAAATAATTGTGAATCATAACTTAAGGCTGTTCTGAGTGGTTTGAGCTGTGAGTTAATTAGTTACAAATGAATAAAGAAGAAATATTTTCAGTCACCGAAGACACCCCTCCAGAACAGTATGGATCACTTGGGAACGCAACTTTCATTTTATTCGTTTGCTGTCATAGCAATAATATTTCTAATTGGATTAATTCAGGGACGTGATATTTTGGATATGTTCACCATTGGTGTGAGGTATGTCTAGAATCATACAATACGTTGTAGCTGTGAGCTATTTTCTTCAATTTGAAAGCCTTTTTCAGCTGAAAGTTATTATCATCCTAAATCTTCATTCATCATTGATCAGTTTTTTAAAAAAAGTTGTGAAATGTAGTTTGAAAGTATCAAATTAGTTTTCATCACATATTTCGTGAAATGCAATTCGTTGAAATGAATTGGCGAATTCGCTATATTCCTACGATATCGTACTGTTTTGTTTTCTCGTTTTCTCCTGTTTGTCTCTGTGCAACCCTGCCGTGAAGTTTTATTGTCAAATTAAATTTTAATTGAATTGTGATCATTTTCAGTTTGGCAGTTGCTGCAATTCCAGAAGGACTACCGATAGTTGTAGCCGTAACGTTAGCGATCGGAGTAATTCGGATGGCCTCTCGACGTGCCGTCGTGAAGAAATTACCGGCCGTTGAAACATTGGGCTGCGTGACGGTGATATGTTCAGATAAGACGGGTACTTTAACGAAAAATGAAATGACCGCCGTTAGTGTTGTTGCTGCTGATGGGACTGCAGCCGATGTCAGTTCTCTCATTTAATCGTTTATAACTTCATTTTGAACGTAACCAATCATTACGTTCTCTTCCATTACTCTTGAATGGTTCATTTTTTCCGTCAAAGACTCCTGTCATTGAGCAGGTGTAAGTAATACAACATTTTAAAGTGATGAAATGAAACCTCATTGTTCACGTTCCTAGTAAGAACGAGTTCATTTTCAAGTATGTGCTTAGTTGAGGTATTTTAGTTTCTTTACATTGTTCTAGATCAATTGTTGTCGTGATGATCAAACGAAGAAAATAATTAAAGGTTTGTGGCATTGGCTATTCATTGGAAGGCGGCTTATGTAGTGTCGGTGGTGAACGTGTCTTTGGCAATTCGCATCCATCGATCAGTCGTGTTATTGAAATAGGATGTGTTTGTAATAATTCCACATTAACGGATGGTATTTTAATTGGACAACCCACTGAAGGGGCACTTCTTATACTTGCGATGAAGGTGCTGCTTATATACTTCTCAGAGACCAATCATCATGATATCAACTGATGATTTCTTGTTCTTGTTGTCTTATTTTGATATTGCACTTCAGCAGATATTATGTGTGGTTGGTCACGGCAAGAATAATTGAATACAGTTTATTGGGGACGTTACAAATGTACAATATAGAAGAATTTAAGTTAATTGAGGAAATACAAATGTAGTGGACAAATTATAATATAGGAGACCACTCGCCGGCTAATCAGTATCACGGTATCAATGTACAGTATCAGTGGCCACTCGTTGGCCGATTAAGATTATAATATCAATTTACAATATTTGGGGGCCACTCGCTGGCCAGTTGATATTACGATATCAATGAATAACTTGATGATCTGAGTATGGCGAAGTTCTCTGATATCGCTTACTCGGCTTCTTCACTGCCTCATTTTATTGCCTTTATTTCATCTCCCATTCTCACGTTCCTAAAAGATCATATTCGTAGATAATATCTTATGATACCATTCTTAGCTTCCATACAATGTCTTTGTTTTGGCTATTAACATGCATTTTATCTGAATATGTAACAATTATGTTGCCTTTCCCATATGTTCATCTTTATGTTTTAATTTGAACCGTTTCATCGAAATGGTGTTTTGAGAATTCGAACAGTACAATGTTGACACTTTCATAATTTGTTCCTTTTAGACTCAGCTTGATTATAAACGAGATGTTTACAAAAGACTTAAAGAGATTCCTTTCACATCTGAATCAAAATGGATGGGCGTCTATTGTGAAACGTCCAATAATGTTTGTTTGTTTTTTTTAAGCTCTCCTTACCATTTTCAGTTTTTTTTAAATTTTCAATTCATCCTCTTTTTAATATTAATCCTCATTCTTCGGTTTTGTTCAGGAACGATAATTGGTGATTATTCTATCTATGATTATGTTATATTTTCACATATTCTTCTTTAAATGTGTGATTGATATGGATGAAACAGACGTCTTGTTAACTGATTGTGAATGTTGCAGAATGGTAATTCAGAACAATATTTTGTGAAAGGTGCATTTGATCGAGTATTAGAGATGTGTGTTAGTTATCTTCATGGTGGTTATCTTCCACAACCTATTGATAACGCCGCTCGTGAACACTTCATTGAAACTAGCCGACAGCTTGGAAATTGTGGTCTCAGAGGTGATTCACTTCTTCCCATTATTGATGTCAATTCGTTTTTCATGTTTCACTTCACTGAAAAATTTTTATTTCTTGTGCATCTGTGCATTTGGGAATTATTATTGCTCATATTACTGTTGTTATATAACCGTTATCATTATTCTTTGTTGTTATTGAAGAAATGATATGAACTTGTAGTAATTGCGTTAGCGATTGGCCATACAGATCGGGATTTGAGTTTTGCTGGTATGATCGGTATCGTTGATCCACCAAGACCTGGTGTTGCCGAGAGTATTGAAGTTGTACAATCAGCTGGTGTTAGTGTTAAAATGGTGACTGGTGATTCACTTGAAACCGCGTGCAGTATTGGTCAGTGTTTCAAACTAGCAATGTTCTTAAGGATCTCTTTAGTGCACTGAGATAGATATCCGAATTTAGCAAGTCGTTTGCAACTGTATCACGATGGAGGTAATTGCTTGTCTGGCTCACAAATGGATCAGATGAATGATGTCGATCTAGAAAAGGTCATTAAAGAGGTGTCAATCTTCTATCGTTCATCACCAAAGCATAAACTTCGCATTGTGAAAGTTCGTTTAGTATTTCGTTCATTTCTCAGTAGTAATTGTTGCTGTAATTTTTATGATCACTGTTATTGTCAATGTGTTTAATTTCAGGCATTGCAAAATTTAGGTGAAGTGGTCGCGATGACAGGTGATGGTGTTAACGATGCAGTTGCGTTGAAGAAAGCCGATATCGGTATTGCAATGGGCAGGAGTGGCACTGATGTGTGCAAGGTACTTTCTTATTTTTATTTCATTCGGGTATTTTACTCAACTCTCGTGACAAGCGCGAATTAATTTTCGTTGTAAAATGTCATTATGACGACAGTTGAAAATAAAACGATATTTTGTATTGGAAATGCATTTTTGCAATTAGTATTCCAAATAATATAAATTTCGATAAAATCAAAAAGGGCACGTCCTCAGCTCGTCATTCTTTCATTTTTACTTAAGGAAGCAGCCGATATGATTCTTATCGATGACGATTTCTTCACAATTCGATCGGCTATTGAAGAAGGCAAAGGAATATATCACAATATCACGAATTTTGTACGGTTCCAACTAAGCACGTGTGTTCATTAAGTGTTAATTTTGTTTATATATTGCAGACAATCCAATTAGAAAATTCAGCCTTTTTTCAGTGAAGTTTTTCTTGCTCGCTTATTAAGGATTTATTTATTTCTCCAAAGTCACTTTCTTTTCAACTCCAACATTGAACATTCCAGAAATTCAGAAATTTTGAACGGAAGATTCTATTAATTCTTGAGAGGCTCAGAATTGTGCTCTCTGATTTATTATGCCACAAAGGTGCAATAATCATTCATTTATTGAGGGTGTTCGTGTATCATATATTATTGAAATAGTTCATTGCAGAAGTGTGGCTGCACTCTCTTTAATAGCACTTTCTACAATGTTTCATTTCGAGAATCCACTTAATGCAATGCAAATATTGTGGATCAATATAATCATGGATGGACCACCGGCACAAAGTTTAGGTGTTGAGCCGGTTGATAAGGTGATATTGAAATAGATTACGCAAAATCCATTGATATTCCAAGTCTAAGATGTCTCATATGTTTTCGTTTACAGAACTGATCGTAATCCATTTTCATTCGTGTATCAACAAGTTTATTACGTGAATGATAATGTGGTAGTCATTTCTACTTGAGCATCACAGAGTCTCAAATACAAGATTTACTTCAGCGTGCTAGGTTGCATGGAACTGTGATTTTCTTTTCTTCATGAAGATATCGCATAAACAAGTATGTTATTATTAGAAGTACCGCAAACAAGGCTCATACATTTGATCAGCTCAAATAACACAAGGAATTATCATATGTGCTTTGAAAGTGCTTAGATTAGGATGAAAATAGAGTGCAATCCAGTTCGTATGGCGTTCAAGAAATTCAGTTTGTTGTAGGATATAATTCGACAACCTCCCCGCAATGTCCGACAGCCTATGATGACGCGAGCACTTATAATGAATATTCTCATCTCAGCATCAATTATTATAATGGGTACATTATCAGTCTTCTACAAAGAGGTTGAACATGATTATTGTTATTATTATTATTATTATTATTATTATTCCCGTTAATATTACACTTAATCATAATTTCATAATAGCTCTCACTTATTTTTCTATCAGTCGCTAGTTTTACGGTACCGTTTTTTCTTACTTATCATCAGTTTCGTAAGGTTGATTCGAAATTACTGCGAGAACGCTTCATTTCTCTGGCTCTAAAGGCCATTAAATTTCAGTCATGATGTTATTTGAAGAATGCTTTTTTTTCAGTTTTTATTTTTCAGTCATATTAGCATTTATTTCTTTTAAGTTCATGTTTGGGCGTTTAATAATTTGTTTATAAAAATATGAGGCATAATTGAATATGTGAACGAGGCATGAAAATAAAGTTGAGCATTGATCTTCTGCAGATGTCGGCTGATAATCAAATTACACCAAGAGACACGACAATGACTTTTACGTGTTTCGTATTTTTCGATATGTGGAACGCACTTGCATGCAGATCAAGTCGTAAACTCATTTGGGAGATTGGATTATTCAGGTGGTTCATTCATTCATTGAAATTTTTTTGATTTTCTGTTATTTTTTATCATTAGATAGATTGAGCACATTCAATGGTTTTTCAGTGCGAAACCGATGAGTTTTCATGATTAGCTGAACCCATATATATTTAAATGAAGTTTAATATTTGAAGTTAGTGAAAATATTCCCAAAATCTCCAGGAATCGAATGTTTTGTTTGGCTGTATCCGGTTCGTTGCTTTGTCAACTCGCTGTCATCTATTTGGCTCCTCTACAACGAATCTTCCAAACTGAAGCACTTAGTTTATTTGGTAAATCTTCATTCTTCAAAAAAAATCAAAGAACAAGTTTTTCATTATCATTTTCGTTCTAACACTGATTTGGTTCAGCGCATTTATCATGAATACTCATTTCAGATTTGTTATTCTTATGTGTTTTAACGTCAACCGTATTTATTGTTGCTGAATCAAGAAAGTATTTTGAAATACGATCAAGGAAGTCATCCGCTTATTCGAGATTTGGTGTTGGAGATGGCCTGTGATTGGATTATTATTTCTCTCTCGTCTCTCATTCACTAATTATCATATCTGTGTAGTCTCGTAAAAGAGAAAAGCGCAACTTTGAGTGTCTAAATTACTCTGTAATTCGTTTTTTTGAAAGTTTGCTCTCATTTTTCATAATAACAGTCTGTCGCTGGTCGTAGCTGATAAGATTGTTAGTTTCTTGAAACAGTCGAGTTTTATTCTCATGCATTCACTTCTTGAATAATTTGCTTTTGCAATTCTTTTGATTATGGTTTTTGTCGTTTTGGGCTCTTTCAAATGCAGTTTTCATTTTGGTGTTCTTGCCTTTACCTGTACTCGTTTTATTTCAAGAAATCTTGGCATGTTAAACAGTGATTCCTTACTGAACTTATTATTCATGATGGTCGATTTGGTAGGGCCCGAGTCCTGGTTGATTACTGTTTCGGTCAGAATTTGTTTTCAGCATCTTTTGGGGTCTTAACTATAGAGTAGACTCATATATGTATGTGTATGTAAATGCGTACATCTTTTTGTTGGATCCTCTCTTCGATTTGCTATTTTGTAACGCTGAAGCGCTTTTGGTAAGATAACCTGTCCATCATTTATTTGTGCGCAACGATTGCTGCCATCTGCTATTCATAAGTTCTGTTATCTTCTATTTCTTGCTATCTTTACATGTCCCAGATTGTGTTGTTGTTGTGTACAATTGATATGATTATGATTTTATCTAACCAAATTGTTCAGTCCTAATTAGACATTCATTTAAACAATCCATCACTATTAATTCGCTGCTTCAGTTTCATTTTCAAACTTATTGGTGATTTTACTTCACGCTTTATTGTTGTAATATGAATAACATCTGAAAGGAACTTCATAGTCATCATCTTTAGTAGATTAGAGTAAGTTCAAGTCAAAAATATGAAAATAATTACTTCATATTTTCATAATTTTCGATGTGTTATTTCATATTAATAATATGGTGCATCTGTATGGTGGGAATGAACAGATACGAATTGAATTCTTGCATTAGGCTTGAAATATCTATAGTGAGCGTATTTAAATTCTTTATGTATCTATAGGTGTTGGAATTGATTTGTATAAGTCGAAAATTTGTTGACGATCTTTTTCGCGATACTTGTCAAAATTACTATCACACTTCTCATATAGCTTCTTGTCTGATATTGTGATTGATTGAATAGAAATATTACGGGTTTTAGCCAGTGTTTCGGGTTTTACTTATCAAAGAGATTTTATCAATGGTACTGGAAGTGTTAGTTTTTTTGCGCTTGACAAACGTTGTTTTCCAAATTCGTACCCGTTCAAGCGAGTGGTTAGATCAGATCATTGGTGATACTCGCGTTATATGATGTTACTGTTGAATGTTAATTGTTTGGAATCGCATATTTGTATTGCCAAAGAATATTTATTTGATCCATTACTGTTTCATGTTATATCTTCTATTGTTTCACGGTATTAGTATTATTTGATGTATTGTAATGTGAATAACATTTATCAAATGATCATTATTGGTGCTTTTCAAATATATGCATCTGATTGTGCACAAGTGCAGCCCCTTCGAAATCGAAATGATTTTATGTCATAGCCTCTGAGGCTGAGACTGTCAAAAGGAACCCATGATTTGCAGTTACGCGTGGGTAAAGAAAAGATAAAAACAGCATTCAAATCATGTAATTACACAATAAACACCAATGCATAATTATACAATTCCGAGTTATAACAATTCAGTTTGATTAAAACAGCACTTAGAGTGGCTTTGTGCCAGTTCATTGCATGCTTCATCTGATCCAGAAATATTAGTTTAGCATAAGATAAAACTGTTACATGAGTATGACAACAAATGTAAAAATTGTTATTAATGCAGCAGAAACTTGTCCTTGTAATAATTGTTTCAATGGTTTGATAGTTTGACGATGCTGTCGAAAAAGCGAAGGACGTTTCGTTAGAGAACGAACGATATTATGTGGTACCAGCATGAATGTTGTTTTCTTGAAACGGTTACATGTTTCTACTGGATGGTGCCATTCCGTGGATGATCTTTTGGGGAGATTATTTTCGAATTTGAAAACGAATTTAGATCGCATCGTGACAATAGTTACATTATTGTCGAAACTCACCTTATTAGTTCCCTATGATCTTTGACATTTGCTAAAATATTTAGCATGAAATGGATTTTATTATGGTGCGGTGCGATACTGTCTACATAAATGATCATTAATAACTAATTGAGGTAATCAGGTCTCATGAAACACAAAAAAAACTTTTAAAACTCGTTACATCCGATATGTGCTGGGCGCTAGACACTTCAAGCGTTTATCAGTTGATCCAAAAAATTGACCTCTTCCCTGAAGGAGACCATCTTATGGATTAACTCAAATATATTTTGTTTTAGATTTTATGTGATGAACTCTGAAAAAAGCATTATACGATACCAATATGTATTTTTGTTCAAAAATTTAACTATACAGATAATACAATAATTCGAGTGTACCGGAAAGTATCAACAACGAATTCGAATGAACTGATGAGTCTACAGACGGTTTTGCCGATGCGCTACATATGGGGACTCTAGGTGCAAGGGAACTGAAGACGTTTCAAAGATGCATCACAGATGCTTTAAGCATGCAAAGTACTCCCACTTATGTTAGACATGACAAATAACACACGATAGTGTAAACATTGCACTTTTCGAATTCCCAAAATATGCAATGAAAGGATCAGATCAAAAGATAAATGCATGAGAAAGGTAACGTCTCTTTATTACCACTTCCTATTCACCACGTACCAATCCTGGTTCTGCATCTTGAAAGAGCTGACGACCTCAACATTAAAACACCTCAACATTGAAACACCTCAACATTGAAACACCTCAACACTGAAACACCTCAACATTGAAACACCTCAACACTGAAACACCTCAACATTGAAACACCTCAACACCGAAACACCTCAACATTCACCTCAACATTGAAACACCTCAACATTGAAACACCTCAACACTGAAACACCTCAACATTGAAACACCTCAACATTGAAACACCTCAACATTGAAACATCTCAACACTGAAACACCTCGACATTGAAACACCTCAACATTGAAACACCTCAACACTGCAACACCTCAACATTGAAACACCTCAACACTGAAACACCTCAACATTCACCTCAACATTGAAACACCTCAACACTGAAACACCTCAACATTGAAACACCTCAACATTGAAACACCTCAACACTGAAACACCTCAACATTGAAACACCTCAACACTGAAACACCTCAACATTGAAACACCTCAACACTGAAACACCTCAACATTGAAACATCTCAACACTGAAACACCTCAACATTGAAACACCTCAACACTGAAACACCTCAACATTGAAACACCTCAACACTAAAACACCTCAACATTCACCTCAACACTGAAACACCTCAACATTGAAACACCTCAACACTGAAACACCTCAACATTGAAACACCTCAACACTGAAACACCTCAACATTGAAACACCTCAACACTAAAACACCTCAACATTCACCTCAACATTGAAACACCACAACATTGAAACACTTACAAGACAAAACAACAGCCACTCTGTATCTCTCATCCATTACAGTGAGTGTCTGTAGTGTAGGTAAGTGCATCAGAGTACGTTCTAGCCTTTTCAAAAACACGTGCACTAAAGTCCATCCTCGCTTACTTTATACACATGTACGCGCTGATTCTCGCACCCTCGGCGGGTACGAGTGACCCAGTTTGAGAAATTCTGCGATATAAGAATGTCCGAGAGTCAGTACGGTTTTGAATCACCAAAAAATTGGAATCAAAATTGAAAATTTGCAAGAAATTAAAAGTGATAAAAAATTAGACAAGTTGTTTGATGATGTAACAACATTTAGTGCGTTTAAGATCTTTCTTAGAGTATTGCTTGAGAATAATTGCTGAGTTGAACATGTATGTGTGTGTTTGTACGTGGGAGCAAGAGGCTTATGCTCTGCAATAAATAATCTTTTTTTGTACGCTCATTTTATTTTTTCGAATTGTTTGTATGTGGCCGTTGTGTTTAAGCTAACACCACGCTGAAATTACATACCACAAAATACACATTGTATTGCAATACGTGTCGCCTAGACATGATGAATCGTTTATTTACCTATATATCTAGCCATTGTTTTAATCATTTCTCATAATTCACCTAAGATTTCAAAAGCGTTCATCGCTATATGAGCGTTACGTTGCGGCTTCAGCTGATCGATGCAGATTCATTCGATATAAATCGTTACCTCATCATTATTTCATAGGAGAAATTAAATGCAAGAAGAATCAAGTTCTTTCAGAGAGACACGATATCTCGACTGATTTTATTTGTGTTCATGTTTTATCAGCAAAATTAAAATTTTATGACTGCATGCAATGTATTTATCAGCAAACAATGTATTTAAATTGATTGATAAGTTTCTAGTTCCAGTTTTTTTGATGAAGCTAGTACATATGTCAGTACTTAGTATGATTTTATGGTATGCGATTTGAATGTGAAATTTTAATGCGGTTTGATTTGATTCGGTTGTGTGATAAAAGATTTTACTTCAACGAGAACAATAAATATATTCAATTGTTACGGTGGAACTGAAACTTGAATAGTGTTTTAACATGTTTGAATGTTTTCGGAGATTTTAGGTGGTTTCGAACTACAAACTTTGTTTGAATAATTTACAACACTTTATTCTGCGATTTTTTCTGGGGAGATGCTAAGTGAGAACGCGAAAAATTGATGTTCATTGCAGTCTTGCTGATGGCGTTCAACATTCGTCCGCTAGTGTTGTCTGGACCATCGGGTGGCGGCAAGAGTACAATTATTACGAGAGCAATGCACGACTATCCGAATACTTTCGCACTGAGTGTATCTCGTAATTTTATTTCTAGTTTATTTGGTTTTCACTTGTTTTTCGTTGTTTGGCGTACTTACTCGGTCAAACAATGTGTGTCATCCTCTTAGAGGTGCCAATTGTCATTAGTAATTAAATTTTCGTTATCGTCAATTCTTACTTGTTTTAGCTGATGGAATAGGCGTGAGATCATCAGAGTCCTCGAAAATAACCATCTGAGAAGTTTGAAGTTCCGCCCTTATCAAACAAAATAAATTTCAAAAAATTTGACACAAAATCGTTTGTATGCATAATGTTTGTCTCAAATGAAACAACTGATAAATTTTCACCATATAGATACAACACGTCAACCGCGACCAGGTGAAGAAAATGGCATACACTATTGGTTTAGTGATAAGGAAAGTATGCAGAAGATGATTGATGCGGGCGAATTCTTGGAACATGCTTCGTTTGGTGGGAATTTTTATGGGACCTCGTAAGGCAGCATTCGTTTATTCATTGCATTTTTTATTCAGCTCTAATAATTAACCTTCTAGTTTCAATCGAGCTGATAATTTCATTGGTGAGAATTAAGTTGAAATTGTGCGATTTCTGAAAAATCATCATAAAACGTGCTTAGTTCTGTACAATTATATGTAAATAAGCATTTATGGATTTCATTTTCTATTCAAAAAGCAAGTGAACAATCTATAGGAAGAAAAGAATTTTTTTAAAGATTCCGTTTCATAGGAAAAAAGCAGTTGAGGATGTTCAGAAGACAGGTCGTATTTGTATATTGGATGTTGAATTACAAGGTGTTCGTAATATCAAGAAATGTGATTTGAATCCTAAATATATCCTCATCAAAGCGCCGAGCCTAGCTGTTTTGGTGAGAAATTGCAGATTTGTTTTTAGCCATTTCTCGAAAAAAAGGGAACATTTTATCTATGATCGTTTTATAGTCATCACTGTTATCTGTTACTAAAACATAGGTAAATGATTTTATTTCAAAAGAAATTTTCAATGATAACATGGCACGCTTCAATGATGCGAATGTGTATAGTTCTGATCGATAACCCACAAGACTGTATTATTATTATTCTCATTATTACGGTTTTTGAGGTGGTTAGCGAATAAAGATATGATCAGATGTATGCATAAATGGAAAGTTATTTTTTGTGACCGTGATTTCTGTAACAGAAGTGATCAGTTTTTGATCGGTTCAAACGTACGAATCTTTAAGGAGGAACGTTTACGTTCACGAAAAACCGAATCTGAAGAATCACTTGCGAAGCGTTTGAAGCACGCAAAAGAGGATCTTGATGCAGGTTCGAATTTATTCGTTTGTTTTAGTTGGGATTTCTTATTTCATTCATCAATAAGGAACACAAATAAACGTACGGTGCTCTCAATTTTATAATATATGAAACCGCGAATTTTATTCCCGCTTTTTGAATAGATTTTCAAAGGGAACGAAACTTCTGTGAAAGGTCCGTCTAGAATTCTTTTTTCTTTATTATGAAATTTGTTCTTCCATGATGGGAAGCATACAGTCATAAACGATTGCTGATATTTTATCAAAGTATGCATGATGAATTTCTGACTAATTGATGAGTGATAAATGAAATGGAAGTAACAAATGAATGTGAAATAAAATTGTGAATTTCAGTGGCATCTGATCCGAGTTTGTTTGATTTCGTGATTGTTAATGATGATCTCGAAAACGCTTATCAGCAGTTTATCAGTGCTATTGAACCCGAGCTTAAAGCTGTCAAAACGGCGCAAAAATAGATTGAAATTGGTAGTTGAGGAAAACCTCGAAGGCGCTTATCAGTAGATTATCAGTGTTACAGTAAACTATTTCTTTTGAAATATTAATTGTTTGATAACCTTTTGTCACCATCGGTCACCCTATAAAAGTCATGACTCATGACGACATAATGTTATGGTCTTTCTTTCATTTGGATCTTTGATTCATCGAGATATTGTTTTCTACGGTATCATGCCAGTTTAAATACGGCATTGCAGGTGTTTATTTGTACGCATGAGCTAATTATGGACATAGGGATCGATTTCAATTGGAATATCCGTGATATTCAGTTAATTGTTCACATCTTCTGTTGTTGTGTGCTTGTAGTATCCTATCCAAATATTTTAGGTGTCTTTCACTGTTGATTGCATTAGCACTTGTATTAATTTGTGCTGTTAATTAACTATTCGAACTCCTCAAAATGAGCACTGTGATTTTATCATAATGAATTAATTGAATAATTGATTTATTTACATTTTGATAGATCACTCCTTCATTTATTAACGCGTAATTTTTGTCCAAATGTGTAATTCACTGTCGCAATGCTAATCATAACAATTGTTGATACTGTTGCTGTCGTTATTGTGATATGAAACTGATTGTTTTCATTACCGGTGGTATTTGACTTGATCAGTCATCTTATAAATTTATTTTTTCATTTTATGCTCTCGTCTGATATATAGCATTCAACGTTTCAACGCGCTAAAAATCTTCATTTATCACTTAATCAGTTCTTAGAATATTAACATCAATTGCTTTAAAAAATCATTCACATCATGTTATACATGTTCCTGTATCTCATTTTTATCAGATGAAACCTGTGTTTTTTCATCAAGGAAACCTACCGGATTCCTTGATGAAGTGGAAATAATGCGAAATAAGTGCATTCTCTTTTATTTTTCAATGAAATATTCTTACCCGTATAATAAAAACAGCAGTGATCCTCGTAATTCCTCGTCAACCAAAAAAGAATGCTATGTTCCATGTGCATATTCAATAAAATGATTTTACATGCAGCATTCAAGCATCAATCGTTGATATTTCAATATTTTCACCGAAACCTCAAATGGTTTCTCAGTTCCACCATTCAGCTGTTTTAGCTGTTCTTTAGATGATATTGTTTGGGTTTCCATCTGAAATTTCGCTTGAAAATCAATCTTCTTTGAGCTGAATATGAATGTGCATAATATCAAATTTCTGTCCGAAAGGTCCATATAGATCGGGCAGATCATTGCCTTTATCGGGATAGCAATGTAACTGATGTTAATACTCGACCACTCCGTGGAACTCGTACGGATATGCATGCGAGCACACATAGGTGTACTTTAGCCTCTTGCGAGCTTCAGCATAAGCACGTGCTTTGAAACCATTACTTTACATCATTAGAAACAGGCAATAAACAAGACCATTATATTATATCATAGAGAATGAATGAGAACAAAACCAAAACTTGATAGTACAGATTGCGAAGGATCGAACAAAAAAATTACACTGAACACAACTTTTCCAACAAATTCACTGTCAAGCAGCAGAAAAGTTCCTTTTAGCCTTCCTAATACTCTTATTCTTACAGTGTTCACATCAAATAGTTGCTATTCAATTGAATGAGATTATGATCAGAAGATACAATAGAATAATATCAATGAAAATAATGATGATCTCAATAAGAACAACAATAAATAATAATAATAATAATAACGATAATGGCCACACCCTAACATCCACAAACAGAACAGAGCCAAATTAAAAACAATAATGACAATAGATGATCAATTAGGGGAATTTATCTCATTCATGTTTGAGACGAAGATAAAACTCAATCGATCCTCTGTTTTCATATTCACAAGGAATGCGTTTGCAATGAACATGTCCACAAAATTCAATTTAGTCTTTCAAATGCGACAGAAACAATCTCATTGGAACGACCATACTCGAGCGAATAAATAGCGTAATAACAACAACAAGCAGATTTCATCGACAACTAATCAAACATCTGAATTTACAAAATTCAAATTTTTTAGTCATTCATTCACAGAATTCATCATATCCGTCTAACAATAAAACTTCACCATCGTCATCATCATGAATCGCTATGAAACAAGACAGAACGATAATAATGACAGTAACACGAATAATGATAGTAACAGCGATAATAACCTCAACAAGAATACCCGCTACCATTGATTATAAATACGTAACTGTTCTGCCATAATTGAACGAAGCTAT
>JAPYMA010000476.1:0-112170 GCA_035041965.1 Anisakis pegreffii
TACACCGTTTGATTGAGCAGAATCTGTTCTTTCTAACGGTGAAATGCCGACTTGAAAATTTCCAGCTTGCGAGGAGATATAGGGATTTTTGTGATCCCAATTAATGGAAATTTGAGTTTGATGATGTATTGAAGCTCACTGTCTTCTCAGCTTTGCCCGGAAACATATCACACTTTATACACCGTTCGATTGAGCAGAGCCTCTCCTTTCTAACGGTGAAATGCCGGCTTGAAAATTTCTAGTTTACGAGGAGATATAGGGGTTTTTGTGATCCCAATTAATTGAAATTTGAGTTTGATGGTGTATTGAAGCTCACTGTCTTCTCAGCTTTGCCCTGAAACATATCACAATTTATACACCGTTCGATTGAGCAGAGTTTCTTCTTTCTAACGGTGAAATGACGGCTTGAAAATTTCCAGTTTACGAGGAGATTTATTAATTTTTGTGATGTTATTCGGTTAAAGACATTCAAGCCTACCGTACCCTCAGCTTTGACCAGTAACATATCCATATCTTCACACCAGTCGATCAAGCAGAATCCCCGGATAAAGAAAATCATATATTTTGCCGAGCGATTCTGCTTTGTTGAGGAGATCTAGCTATTTTTTTAAAGCTACCTCAACTAGCGCTGAGTTGCTCATTCACATTCCCGTTTGATCACTATAGATCAATAGAGGCTATACATAACTATAGAAATTTCAGTTTGATGTATTCAAGCTCACCGTCTTCTCAGCTTTGCCCGGAAACATATCACACTTTATACACCGTTTGATTGAGCAGAATCTGTTCTTTCTAACGGTGAAATGCCGACTTGAAAATTTCCAGCTTGCGAGGAGATATAGGGATTTTTGTGATCCCAATTAATGGAAATTTGAGTTTGATGATGTATTGAAGCTCACTGTCTTCTCAGCTTTGCCCTGAAACATATCACAATTTATACACCGTTCGATTGAGCAGAGTTTCTTCTTTCTAACGGTGAAATGACGGCTTGAAAATTTCCAGTTTACGAGGAGATTTATTAATTTTTGTGATGTTATTCGGTTAAAGACATTCAAGCCTACCGTACCCTCAGCTTTGACCAGTAACATATCCATATCTTCACACCAGTCGATCAAGCAGAATCCCCGGATAAAGAAAATCATATATTTTGCCGAGCGATTCTGCTTTGTTGAGGAGATCTAGCTATTTTTTTAAAGCTACCTCAACTAGCGCTGAGTTGCTCATTCACATTCCCGTTTGATCACTATAGATCAATAGAGGCTATACATAACTATAGAAATTTCAGTTTGATGTATTCAAGCTCACCGTCTTCTCAGCTTTGCCCGGAAACATATCACACTTTATACACCGTTTGATTGAGCAGAATCTGTTCTTTCTAACGGTGAAATGCCGACTTGAAAATTTCCAGTTTACGAGGAGATATAGGGATTTTTGTGATCCCAATTAATTGAAATTTGAGTTTGATGGTGTATTGAAGCTCACTGTCTTCTCAGCTTTGCCCTGAAACATATCACAATTTATACACCGTTCGATTGAGCAGAGTTTCTTCTTTCTAACGGTGAAATGACGGCTTGAAAATTTCCAGTTTACGAGGAGATTTATTAATTTTTGTGATGTTATTCGGTTAAAGACATTCAAGCCTACCGTACCCTCAGCTTTGACCAGTAACATATCCATATCTTCACACCAGTCGATCAAGCAGAATCCCCGGATAAAGAAAATCATATATTTTGCCGAGCGATTCTGCTTTGTTGAGGAGATCTAGCTATTTTTTTAAAGCTACCTCAACTAGCGCTGAGTTGCTCATTCACATTCCCGTTTGATCACTATAGATCAATAGAGGCTATACATAACTATAGAAATTTCAGTTTGATGTATTCAAGCTCACCGTCTTCTCAGCTTTGCCCGGAAACATATCACACTTTATACACCGTTTGATTGAGCAGAATCTGTTCTTTCTAACGGTGAAATGCCGACTTGAAAATTTCCAGCTTGCGAGGAGATATAGGGATTTTTGTGATCCCAATTAATGGAAATTTGAGTTTGATGATGTATTGAAGCTCACTGTCTTCTCAGCTTTGCCCGGAAACATATCACACTTTATACACCGTTTAATTGAGCAGAATCTGTTCTTTCTAACGGTGAAATGCCGACTTGAAAATTTCCAGTTTGCGAGGAGATATAGGGATTTTTGTGATCCCAATTAATTGAAATTTGAGTTTGATGGTGTATTGAAGCTCACTGTCTTCTCAGCTTTGCCCTGAAACATATCACAGTTTATACACCGTTCGATTGAGCAGAGCCTCTCCTTTCTAACGGTGAAATGCCGGCTTGAAAATTTCTAGTTTACGAGGAGATATAGGGATTTTTGTGATCCCAATTAATTGAAATTTGAGTTTGATGGTGTATTGAAGCTCACTGTCTTCTCAGCTTTGCCCTGAAACATATCACAATTTATACACCGTTCGATTGAGCAGAGTTTCTTCTTTCTAACGGTGAAATGACGGCTTGAAAATTTCCAGTTTACGAGGAGATTTATTAATTTTTGTGATGTTATTCGGTTAAAGACATTCAAGCCTACCGTACCCTCAGCTTTGACCAGTAACATATCCATATCTTCACACCAGTCGATCAAGCAGAATCCCCGGATAAAGAAAATCATATATTTTGCCGAGCGATTCTGCTTTGTTGAGGAGATCTAGCTATTTTTTTAAAGCTACCTCAACTAGCGCTGAGTTGCTCATTCACATTCCCGTTTGATCACTATAGATCAATAGAGGCTATACATAACTATAGAAATTTCAGTTTGATGTATTCAAGCTCACCGTCTTCTCAGCTTTGCCCGGAAACATATCACACTTTATACACCGTTTGATTGAGCAGAATCTGTTCTTTCTAACGGTGAAATGCCAACTTGAAAATTTCCAGTTTGCGAGGAGATATAGGGATTTTTGTGATCCCAATTAATGGAAATTTGAGTTTGATGATGTATTGAAGCTCACTGTCTTCTCAGCTTTGCCCTGAAACATATCACACTTTATACACCGTTCGATTGAGCAGAGCCTCTCCTTTCTAACGGTGAAATGCCGGCTTGAAAATTTCTAGTTTACGAGGAGATATAGGGGTTTTTGTGATCCCAATTAATTGAAATTTGAGTTTGATGGTGTATTGAAGCTCACTGTCTTCTCAGCTTTGCCCTGAAACATATCACAATTTATACACCGTTCGATTGAGCAGAGTTTCTCCTTTCTAACGGTGAAATGACGGCTTGAAAATTTCCAGTTTACGAGGAGATTTATTAATTTTTGTGATGTTATTCGGTTAAAGACATTCAAGCCTACCGTACCCTCAGCTTTGACCAGTAACATATCCATATCTTCACACCAGTCGATCAAGCAGAATCCCCGGATAAAGAAAATCATATATTTTGCCGAGCGATTCTGCTTTGTTGAGGAGATCTAGCTATTTTTTTAAAGCTACCTCAACTAGCGCTGAGTTGCTCATTCACATTCCCGTTTGATCACTATAGATCAATAGAGGCTATACATAACTATAGAAATTTCAGTTTGATGTATTCAAGCTCACCGTCTTCTCAGCTTTGCCCGGAAACATATCACACTTTATACACCGTTTGATTGAGCAGAATCTGTTCTTTCTAACGGTGAAATGCCGACTTGAAAATTTCCAGTTTGCGAGGAGATATAGGGATTTTTGTGATCCCAATTAATGGAAATTTGAGTTTGATGATGTATTGAAGCTCACTGTCTTCTCAGCTTTGCCCTGAAACATATCACACTTTATACACCGTTCGATTGAGCAGAGCCTCTCCTTTCTAACGGTGAAATGCCGGCTTGAAAATTTCTAGTTTACGAGGAGATATAGGGGTTTTTGTGATCCCAATTAATTGAAATTTGAGTTTGATGGTGTATTGAAGCTCACTGTCTTCTCAGCTTTGCCCTGAAACATATCACAATTTATACACCGTTCGATTGAGCAGAGTTTCTCCTTTCTAACGGTGAAATGACGGCTTGAAAATTTCCAGTTTACGAGGAGATTTATTAATTTTTGTGATGTTATTCGGTTAAAGACATTCAAGCCTACCGTACCCTCAGCTTTGACCAGTAACATATCCATATCTTCACACCAGTCGATCAAGCAGAATCCCCGGATAAAGAAAATCATATATTTTGCCGAGCGATTCTGCTTTGTTGAGGAGATCTAGCTATTTTTTTAAAGCTACCTCAACTAGCGCTGAGTTGCTCATTCACATTCCCGTTTGATCACTATAGATCAATAGAGGCTATACATAACTATAGAAATTTCAGTTTGATGTATTCAAGCTCACCGTCTTCTCAGCTTTGCCCGGAATCATATCACACTTTATACACCGTTTGATTGAGCAGAATCTGTTCTTTCTAACGGTGAAATGCCAACTTGAAAATTTCCAGTTTGCGAGGAGATATAGGGATTTTTGTGATCCCAATTAATGGAAATTTGAGTTTGATGATGTATTGAAGCTCACTGTCTTCTCAGCTTTGCCCTGAAACATATCACAGTTTATACACCGTTCGATTGAGCAGAGCCTCTCCTTTCTAACGGTGAAATGCCGGCTTGAAAATTTCTAGTTTACGAGGAGATATAGGGATTTTTGTGATCCCAATTAATTGAAATTTGAGTTTGATGGTGTATTGAAGCTCACTGTCTTCTCAGCTTTGCCCTGAAACATATCACAATTTATACACCGTTCGATTGAGCAGAGTTTCTTCTTTCTAACGGTGAAATGACGGCTTGAAAATTTCCAGTTTACGAGGAGATTTATTAATTTTTGTGATGTTATTCGGTTAAAGACATTCAAGCCTACCGTACCCTCAGCTTTGACCAGTAACATATCCATATCTTCACACCAGTCGATCAAGCAGAATCCCCGGATAAAGAAAATCATATATTTTGCCGAGCGATTCTGCTTTGTTGAGGAGATCTAGCTATTTTTTTAAAGCTACCTCAACTAGCGCTGAGTTGCTCATTCACATTCCCGTTTGATCACTATAGATCAATAGAGGCTATACATAACTATAGAAATTTCAGTTTGATGTATTCAAGCTCACCGTCTTCTCAGCTTTGCCCGGAATCATATCACACTTTATACACCGTTTGATTGAGCAGAATCTGTTCTTTCTAACGGTGAAATGCCAACTTGAAAATTTCCAGTTTGCGAGGAGATATAGGGATTTTTGTGATCCCAATTAATGGAAATTTGAGTTTGATGATGTATTGAAGCTCACTGTCTTCTCAGCTTTGCCCTGAAACATATCACACTTTATACACCGTTCGATTGAGCAGAGCCTCTCCTTTCTAACGGTGAAATGCCGGCTTGAAAATTTCTAGTTTACGAGGAGATATAGGGATTTTTGTGATCCCAATTAATTGAAATTTGAGTTTGATGGTGTATTGAAGCTCACTGTCTTCTCAGCTTTGCCCTGAAACATATCACAATTTATACACCGTTCGATTGAGCAGAGTTTCTTCTTTCTAACGGTGAAATGACGGCTTGAAAATTTCCAGTTTACGAGGAGATTTATTAATTTTTGTGATGTTATTCGGTTAAAGACATTCAAGCCTACCGTACCCTCAGCTTTGACCAGTAACATATCCATATCTTCACACCAGTCGATCAAGCAGAATCCCCGGATAAAGAAAATCATATATTTTGCCGAGCGATTCTGCTTTGTTGAGGAGATCTAGCTATTTTTTTAAAGCTACCTCAACTAGCGCTGAGTTGCTCATTCACATTCCCGTTTGATCACTATAGATCAATAGAGGCTATACATAACTATAGAAATTTCAGTTTGATGTATTCAAGCTCACCGTCTTCTCAGCTTTGCCCGGAAACATATCACACTTTATACACCGTTTGATTGAGCAGAATCTGTTCTTTCTAACGGTGAAATGCCGACTTGAAAATTTCCAGCTTGCGAGGAGATATAGGGATTTTTGTGATCCCAATTAATGGAAATTTGAGTTTGATGATGTATTGAAGCTCACTGTCTTCTCAGCTTTGCCCTGAAACATATCACAGTTTATACACCGTTCGATTGAGCAGAGCCTCTCCTTTCTAACGGTGAAATGCCGGCTTGAAAATTTCTAGTTTACGAGGAGATATAGGGATTTTTGTGATCCCAATTAATTGAAATTTGAGTTTGATGGTGTATTGAAGCTCACTGTCTTCTCAGCTTTGCCCTGAAACATATCACAATTTATACACCGTTCGATTGAACAGAGTTTCTCCTTTCTAACGGTGAAATTCGATCGAACGGTGTATAAATGATGATATGTTCCCGGGCAAACCTGAGAAGACGGTGAGCTTGAATACGTCAAACTCAAATTTCTATAGTTATGTACAGCCTCTGTTGATCTATAGTGATCATACGGGAATGTGAATGAGCGATTCAGCGCTAGTTAGGATAGCTTTAAAAAAATAGCTAGAACATTTATACAGCTTTGCCCGGAATCATATCATCATTTATACACCGTTCGATTGAGCAGAATCTCTTCTTTCCAGTAACGAAATGCCGGCTTAAAACTTCCACCTTGCGAGGAGATATATTAATTTTTGTGATCCAAAATAATAGAAATTTGAGTTTGATAGTGTGAAGAAATTGATATGTATTCAAGCTCACAGTCTTCTCAGCTTTGCCCGGAAACATATCATCGTTTATGCACCGTTCGATCGAGCAGAATCTTTTCTTTATAATAATGAAATGCCGGCTTAAAATTCGCACCATGCGAGGAGATATATTAATTTTTGTGATCCTAAATAATAGAAATTTGAGTTTGATGGTGTATTCAAGCTCACTGTCTTCTCAGCTTTGCCCGGAAACATATCATCATTTATACACCGTTCGATCGAGCAGAATCTCTTCTTTCTAATGGTGAAATGCCGGCTTAAAATTTCCACTTTGCGAGGAGATATATTAATTTTTGTGATGCTGTTCGGTTAAAGACATTCAAACCTACCGTACCCTCAGCTTTGACCAGTAACATATCCATATCTTCACACCAATGGATCATATCGTCCACCAAAAATTGACTTCGATGCTGTTGTCGCTCGTATTGAGAAATCTTGTAAAGTGAAAGTATTGGAAGAACAATATAAACGTAGAATTCAAGAGGTTCATCTTCCTTCTTGTTTTAAATTTTCGTCTTTTACAAGCACATTGAATTTTGCTGCTTAATTCTTTGCTTTAATGCTTATTTTCACAAGAAACGTGTCATTTCAAGCTGAGATATCAGCGGATAAAGTTTCTGTAAATGCCTAAGCGAGGAATCGTACATTCTTATATCTTCACAAAATTGTTCATGCCAATTTGAGATCATTTTAATCTGTTAGTACCCGCTGAGCGTACTTTGTGTGATTGCGTTCAAATTCAGAAGCGTTTCAAACAGGTCAATTTTAGTCACGACACAATTATGGGTTAATCTGGCAACAGTTTTCTGGTTGAATGCTGCCTCGTTCCGTTATTGATCTTATTTTCAGCTTAAGAATCAAATAGTCAAAGCAAAAGAGCGGAGAGATACTTTGCAAAGGATGCTTATGTCAAGAATTTTTGGGCCTGTTTAGCAGTGATGGATATCATCGTTCCTTATGTTTTCTCAGGCATTAAAGTGATCATCAATTTTTTCGCGAGTGCATATTGACTGCAACATTATATTTTCAGAACGTATTGTTCGTTATTCTAATGTCTCTTGAATTTGTAATTCAGCCTTTCATCATGCAGCCACTGAATCAATCCAGTCATTCGATTTTTTCACTGATAATTAGTTTGTAATTCAGTTTAAAAAGTTCCCTCTCATCGATGCAATACCAAATTCAATTAACATCAAATTCGATTTCGTCAGGTGGGACACATTCCAAATATTGCGTCAAGTATCGTATGACAAATGCATCGTGCCGTACGATTAGCACCTATCCTGATAAACAGATGTGAAAGTTCAACTCGTTTCCCATTTGTGTGTTCAATGGAATTGATAACGTGATGCATGATGATTAAACATTTGCTTAAGAACCGTTTTTGTACGATTCATTGACCGTTCATTAATGTCCTACTCAAATGACAACTTTTCATATCGATCCCCAGTGCAATTTTCTGCTTCACTGCCGCATTCCACCGTGCTATTCCATCATGTTATTCCATCCATCCACGGATATATCCATGTTATTCCATCCATCCACGCATATATCCATGTTATTTCATCCATCCACGCATATATCCATGTTATTCCATCATTCCATCGGCCATCGTTCGAATTTGTTATTTCATTCTGTGACTTATGCTTTATCGTTTTTCGTCATTGATTTTTTGTGTTTTCAATTCATGTTTTCCAGTAAATTGCTTCAGTTTACTTTGGTGTACATTTGAGGATGATACAAGTGGAACGTTGAGACGAATTGTATTAGCCAGGTGACAACTGATTCAAAAACTCATTGAAGTCACTGATTAGGTGCAATATTTCGAATTTGTTTTTAAGTGGTTCAGAGTGTAACTGTGTGTATCGACCGATAGAACCAAGGTGATGTTCGGGTATGAATGAACGGAATTCAGTTCCATTCGGAGTCCGATCATCTGATAACTTGCACACACGATACACTGTTATGGGACAACATCCAGTCTACACCGTTATGGCCTCAAAGAACACTTTCAAAATCTCAAATTTCGGTTACTTATCATTTACTTGTGATAAAGTGCGCTCAGCTGCAGAAAACTTTTCATTTTGCATAGGTGTGTACATATAATGAACAAATACACATAACCGTACTCATCTTGACATTCGCAAATGTGACAGCAAACACAGAATTTTTATTGTGAACAAGTATTTGATCGCTCCATATAAATCAACAAAAATGCAGCAAACGAGGTAGAGTCAATAAACGAAGATCATTAATAATTATTTATCGAAATTCACTTTAAAGAAGGAATGAAAGAAGGAAGTAAGAAATAACAAAATCGTTTACGTAACATAAAACGAATTCTGTACACACAAATATACCCGTTTATTGAAAAGTGATGCAGAAAATGTATTATGGGATTTTAATCATCAACGAGTGATTCAGTGACGCTATATTATTAATATTCTCATCATTGAAACGATCACCACAAAGTATTCAACTTCCACCAATTACTTATATCGTTTTACTACAACAATAAATCTTGTATGGAATAAGTACCCATCGATAAGAAATACTCTACAAATATTACGTTCATATGCTTGAAATAATGGAAACTATTAACTTATTAACAAAACTGCAAAACAATTAATAACAACAAACACTATATTTAAAAATGTTGATTTAATATCGATTATCAGAAGTAACAAAAACTGAAAAAACGCATACATGATAGCACATCAACATCAAAATATTATGATGGTTAAAGTATCAATCATTTCGACAAAAACAACAACATAAATAGTGACGATGATAAGAGTAACGACAGTAATCATAATAACAATAGCAGTAATAATTTTAAAAGTAATAACAACAATGCTGATAGTAACAGTATCAATATTACTGATGGTAAGCACATTAACAGAATGAAACGTATTACAGCGATTAACGATATTCGGTCATTAAAAAACTGTAGTCTTGGATGTACTACTGATAGAGAGCAATGAAAAGAAATCATGACAAATTCAGCTATCAATGAACACAACCACCAAACAACAGGAATAATGATAACTGGATAAAAATCATTTAAAATCAGTTATAATTGATCATGATATGAAAGCATTTGGCAGGAAACTTATTACGAATTAGCAAATAAAAAGAACTGAAATACAAAAACGATTATGATATAAAAGATCAAAAATACGTCATTACGCTTTCAGAAGATTGAATGAAATGATTGAGTGGAATGCAAAACAACCAAATGCTTCCATGAATGGCGACAACCACTGCGTTCCATTTCATTATATTCAATCGAATAGCGATTGCTGACCTAGTACAAAACATATTCAGTGCAAACAATAACAACAAACACTTTCTAATTCATCAATGCTCACAACAAAATAACAACACAAACTGCATACAAACAACACGTCATAATAATCCTAACGGTAACAAAATATACCGATTCAAAGAAGCGAATAAACTGACAAATAAGTAAACAACTGTTCCGTTAACAATCA
This sequence comes from Anisakis pegreffii, assembly GCA_035041965.1. NCBI lineage: Eukaryota > Metazoa > Nematoda > Chromadorea > Rhabditida > Anisakidae > Anisakis > Anisakis pegreffii. Next base: position 10,183 of record JAPYMA010000476.1, read on the forward strand.
TTAGTTTATGACGATAAATATGCTCATATAATGACCACTGAACATGTATTTATTAAACTTGTGTATATTTAAAGACAGGGATCCAACGGTCTTCCTAATTAAATCGATCAATTTTTTACAGAAACGCACTGCAATGGGGACACCCAATAACAGTTTTCTTTATTTTCGATTTCATCGTCACACAACAAGTGTTCGCGTCAAATTCGATCACTCTTACAGCCACAACATTTGAAGGATTAATAAATACACATACAGCAGTCCATATAATTCCTCACTCGAAAACGTTACAAATACGAAAACAAATAACAATTAGAGAAACGGAAATCGAAATGATAAATGGAATGAAGCATAGCAAACAATGAAAATTTTGCATTATTTCAATTGATTGGATGAAAATATAAATGAAAAATGAGAAAATTAATGTAAAATTCAGAAACACTCCAAATTCAATTGAAAAGGAATTAAGTAAACAATGCTCTGATGCGACTGAAGGGGCAATCAGATAAAACTAAAAATCTACACAAACCAACTTATCGATCAGAATTCACTGATATTATTACTCTGACGATCTGCTGTTGGTTATTGTTGTGAACACATGAACATAATATTGGGGCTCACATTACACTGATTCCATTCATGAACGCAATACCAATTTGCGTTATTGCCCCCGCCATATCGTTTAAGTTGTGTTAAAGTTCAGCCAAATTAACGAACACCTTTTCAAGCATCACGAACAGACGTACGCCGTTCATTATTTTCCTGAAACATTCCAAAAGTCTAAGAATCGTACACGTCCAGCTACCATAACTGAACCACTGTGCTACGTTCATAATTCCCACACAACCATGATTGCACACAATTTCGGCAACAAAAATGCATCTCAGAAAAATCATACGTTGAAACAATTCCAAATACTAAAACAAACCCGTTATATTGTAGCATAAATTTCTTAGCATTATCATGCGATTCAAAAATTAATGAAACACTGTCATCATGTGATTGCCACACTTTCTGAAATTCAGTTAGTGCGTCATTTTTATTTGTTGGATAAAATGTCTAATATTTTGCCGTAACGTACATATCCCAATGAACTGACAATTTAACCCAACTTCGTATGTCTAACATCACTACAGATCAAATCCCGAATGACTATATCATAGAAGTGAGAGTATTCACATATGAATCATCAAATCATTTCCCTATTCATCCACTGATTTCAACTCCAACCTTTGAAGTGATCTTTTGGCATTGAATATATTTTGCGTAGATAAGACAGATTAAGTACACAACAGTAAACTACTCACTCTAGTTGGGCCAACAGTTGCAGCAATCAGTTTCATACGTTCCATATCTGGTGATGTTCTATTGGATGTTTTTATAACAACCGCTAGATAGGCCTTCTTTTTCGACGGTGGTGGCTGAACGCTTTTAGCGCTGGCAGTTGCATTCGGTTGAAGTTTGTTTGGTGTTGTCACCGATTGCGATTTGGACTGAGTTGATGAAGAGGGCTGCGGTGTGTTCTTTAGCGCTGAGTGTCTTCTTGATGATACCGCGCCGTTTGAGGGAACTGCTCGTGTTGCTGCTGCTGCTGCAGTTCCATCTCCACCTTTGTCACTCGTTCTCAGAATCGGTCTTTCCGAAAGCTTTTGCTCTTGTTTCTGATTTGCATTCATCGATCTCGATGACGCTCTCAACTGTTTTTGATCTTGATGATAAGAACTGGATGGCTGATTGCTTGCTGAGAAAGAGGGTGTACACATCTTACTCATACCTCTTTCATCATCTCGATTCATCGTTGACGATGATCCACTTCGACGAAACGTTGACGGAGACTGCTCACGACGTCCCCGGTTCAGTCTCGACGATGCAGTTGGTCGTTCTCGAGGACTACCCGACTGGTCCCGACCTCCGGCTCTTGAACGAACTGGACGATTTCGATTCATACCGGTCATCCGTTCACTGTTACTTCGTTCACGTTCACGTGATGACACATTCCTCTTCTCAGCGAATCGTTGTTGCTGTTGTTCTCTAGTGGATGTTCTGTGTTGTGCTGGTAAATGTCTCGAAGAGTGCATACTGCCACTGGCACGTGCATCGTTACCATCACCATTGTCGTCAGGTTCGGGTTCTTTCGACGGCTTCGATGAAGACTGTACATTCTGAACACGACGTTCTTCTTTCTTCCGCAGAATCTCTTCACGCATCTTCTTTTGCTCTTCCAATTTCGTCAAATAATCACTATCCAAACCAATCGCCTTCGCACACTCCATCGTTTTTTCCTTAAAATCAAAAGCATCATGTTTTTTTTAAATTGATTTCATTCTCACAATTATACAGCTTTGAAATTATCACACTTGCCGTACAGATCGAGTGAGCAGTCTTTACTCTTTGCTCAAAAACAAACGTTCAACACTGATAAGATTGGATCATACATGAAACTTCACTAAAGTATTTAGTATTCACCCAAACCCTAAGTCGTGCAGTAAAAATTCAGTCAACTTTATCATCTATTGATACATTCCAACTGAATCAGTCACTAACATTTTCTGCATTATCCAATTTCAATTTTTTTTTTAAATGAATCAATCAAAGTTTGCAAAAGCTGAATGAACAAACTTGTTGATTCGAATCTAATGGTCGAGTTCTTCGATCACGATCCCGATATTCAACACGATTGTCTGCAGTTCCTCTTGGACGATCCATATAACGCCTTCGACTTTTACTACCATTTCTTAGACAGTTTTTCTTTGGATTTATTTATTTTTAAGAAGAATTTCATTATTTTAACTCATCATGGAGAAATTTATTTCTTTCAGTTTTATACGGTACTGAAATACATATTTGGTATCCCTTTAATGAAATAAATTCGACTTTTCTTCATTTTTATTTAATAGTCACAACGTTTCAGTTGGATTGATATTGCCATAAGAAAATGCATTAAAAAGAACACAATAATTAACATTTCCACACCACAATTAGTGGGTGCACAGGAAACACCCAAAAATAAATTTCATTGTTAGTAACGTCAAGCATTTACGAAACAAAAAATGAGAATAACTCGCACAAGCTGGAATGATGTGAACAAAAAGAACCAAACGACATTTGCTCTCGATGAAATTTTAAACAAACTGACAAATAACTACGGCCTACAAATCAACAATATGTGGTAAAGCGAAATCTAATGGTTGATGACTGCTCATTGTAGAGAAATTTTAGCAATTATAACGATGCGTTAGTCAGGAGATACATCGCGTGAGTGAGCAAATAAGATTAAGCAAGAAGATTGGAATGGTGTCTTATCTTGCTTTACCACAATGTCCGAGAGAATAAAGAGCAAACCTTAGCATTCTAGCATCATTGTATCTCGAAGATGAAGAATGTTTGGACTTGAAACGTTGCTCATGACGTAGTGATCTAATCGAAGATCTTGATGATTCTGACGAGGTTGATGAACGAGAACGCGACGAGTACGATCGAGATCTATATGATTGCAAATTGCGTTTATCATCATTATATCACCACATTTCATCAGCTTCTCTAATATTTCGTGCAAAAAAGAAAAGAAACGACCAAGCAATTTGTTATACAAGCTTTTCCGATAATTATAACAAACGGTTCTTGATATGCCTCAATAAAAAGAAGTTATCGAAATGGTGCACTTAAACATTGAAGTAAAATGACCTGATAAGATAAGGAATTGCGTCAAATTAAAAAATAACGCCCCTGAATTTAAAGATATCGTTGAAAGAAGGTTTGATCAGGTAAGGAAGTTAGCATCAGGAACGGATAAAATTTGGGCAAAAAATGTAACTGAATAGCAATTGAAAATTTGGAAGAGAATATAGGAAGGCCGAGGATAAGATTAAGAGATCCAATTTGCAAGCTGAACGGTCGAAACTAGATGAAGAAGCTGATAATTGGTGATAGTCCTTATGCTATTAAAGATGCATCTTTTTGTCAGAGTAATATATAAATGAACAACAATGCACAGAGCCTTACAATGATTAAATGACGAAAGAGAATAAAAGTAAATCAAAAAAGAGTAATATTAACCTAGAACGTGAATACGATGAACGAGATGAGTACGAAGATGATGAGGAGTGTGATGAAGTTGAACGTGAATGACGTCTTATTGTCGTTCTCCTTAAGAAACCTTCGACCATTTGATCCCACTGCTGACTGCTTGATGCTACCGATACGCCTGGCGCTTGTTGGAGTTGACTAAGAGGTGGTGGAATACTTGCTGGTGGTGGATTCGTTGAATAAATTGCAGCAGCTCCTCCATAGATCGATGTCAGAGGAGGAGGGGTTGGGTAGTTTGCTGATATATGTACAATTGAGGACGACGACACTACACATCCCATCGACGACGACGGGGGTGCTAAACGCGTTAAATCTGTTGCGGATGATGACGATGACAGTGGCTGAAAGAAAACATTCATTCAGCTGATTCCGTTCAATAACTGTTCAATCACCTGTAAATGACCATTAGCAGTGAGTTTTGTAAAAAGGTCTACTGATTTGTACTTTTGCTGAGAAGCTATCTCATAAGATAGACTATCCATCACTGAAGCAATAATAAAAAGCTGGAAGAATGTGGGTACATCAACATAAATGAATTTCATTTATGTTCCTTAAGGATATTCCTTAAATAATCAAAAAGCTTGCATGACCCGGCTTCGAATTTTTTCCTCGTCGCCTTGCATGGTGCAGCGGGATAGCATTCGACTATTGCACTTGAGATGTTCAGTTCAATTCCACCTAGACACAGCTACAGTCTCAATGACGAAAAACCAGCTCACTCTGAGACACAGTGAATGAAAACTACAAAATGGTCTAAATATCTGAGAGGCTTTTTGTCGAGATCGAGACCGGCTTATGAGAATGACAAGCAGAAAGAGAGGTGAGTCGAATTTTAAAAAATTACTAGAAAAGGTAGTGAAGGTGGTGGTATTTGAATATTGGCGTTAGGTATTAATGGATTTGTTGTGATAAAAGGCGGTCTTATCTGAGGTACACCGATATTTGTAACGCTTCGCACGCCAATCGCTGTATTCCAGTTGATAGCCACTTGAAATACGAGGAAATCATCATTACAGATAGTATCAAATTAGGAAAATTCCTTTAACACTGACAAAAGTTTCCAATAGAACACTTTTGAAAACAATAAAAAGTAATGTTTTTCAGAGTATTTGTCAAATATGTTTTCATCTATTTTTTAACTACCTCCAAGTATATGAAAAACATCTGAAAACAGAATAGAATAGCACTCAGCTAACGATACCATTGCAAGATGTCACCAATATACATTAGGTAACAGCGATATGAATAAAAACGAACAAAAATAAATAATAAACAAAAGAGGAATCAATTCACGCAACATACATTCAGAACGCGGTCTAATGATGCCTTTATAATGCGGATTGATAAGAACTTTAGACTGAGATTTTGGCTGACTTAGAGATGACGATTTGTATTGGTTCAGTTGAGCATTCGACGAATAAACGCTCGGATTTGAAACTGTAGTAGATGTTGACTGAGATAGCAATGAAGAGGGTGTATTCATAACACTTGCAGGCTGTAACATACCAAATTTTGCCAACATATTCGTTCTGAGAAAAAGAATCAAGTTTCGCTTTACTCTTTCTGCTGGTACTGTCGATAGTGTGTAACAATTATACTCAACTTTCAGAATTCCCTATTTCTCAAACAAACATCACTGATACTAGAGGGAGTTCACTCTAACAATTCGATCTATATGTCCAGATTGCAATATATCCGGATTATGCTCAGAGGTGTTACTCTCCGCCAAATAAATTATTTGAGGAATATACTGACTATGAGGTGATTTTGAAACATCCTATTTTCGCAGTATGGAACATCACGCAAATAAACGTTAACACGGAACCATTACAACACTCACTGTGAGAATAACATATATCATATCGAATTTATAACATGCACAATACGTTGGTTCAAAAAATTCGCAACTGCTCGATACAACTCAAGTTTGATAATGAATTCAAATTCGAATATCACTGCCATTCTTTGTCAGCCTTTGAGAATTTTCATATTCCCATGATTTTTTACTAATTTGAATTTGCTTTAATATTATTTTTCGTCGAATTCAAAAAATCAACCAAAAAAATTAAAAAACTTACAACAGAAAGAGTTGTCGTTGGTAGAGAAGGTGTTACTAAATTAGAATTTTCATTTTCACGACGAGAGCCGACTTTTGACCGATCTTTTGATGGACCCACAGATGTTATCAACGTTGAGCCACTATTTGAAACGGCTGACGTTCGACGTAACGAAGATGAAATCTCAAAAAAAATTTTTCTTAACACAGCAATTCAGGCGTTTTGCACTGATTTCCATACGAGTCACACTACCATATTCCTCCATCGATAAGCTCGGTGTGAAAAGGAATGCGCATATGGTGCAAACCAATTGAAAAATACGAAAGACTATCGAACTAAATTCTGTGCGAATAAACAATTTTCTCATCGAATCGAAACACGAACTCTTTCAGATGTGAATTTCGAACGTCGCTGAGATCGTTCGTGGTCGTGGTCCCGGTCATGATCTCGATCGCGATCATGCTCGGTGGCATCTTCATTCGGCTCTTCATCATAATCCAACTCCTCATTCTCATCAATCAAATCAATATTCGAAGTCGACACTTTCTTTGTTCCATTACCATTTCCCTCCGATCGTACAACGTCCTCGTCATCATTATCATTGAAGTTATCATCCTTATTCTCATCAATATCGTCCAAAATTGCTGCCTCATCCAGATCGCCCAATTTCACATCCTATATTAGTTTAACATCAATACCACTTTCTTTCAATACGAATAATGCCATTATTATTTCTTTATTTTAGTATTTTAATTTACCAATGCTATTATTTTCATTTTCATATTATCATAACTCATAATTTCTCAGCAATATAGCAATTTATTTTTGTTTTAAACTTTTGATTTTAAAAACTTACAACATGAAAAGGATAACTTTACTAAGCATATCATCGCGCTGCCATTCAAATGATGAGTTGTTAGCAAAGATCTGATCTAAAGAAGACAAAAAAACACAAAATAAGAGGTGATGCTCACAGGTGCCAATGATGAATCAAAAAGCAGCTCCTCTTCGTCCATGTTGTTGACTTTCGTTTTGAATATAACCGATTTACGTCAACAACTTTCACAGAAACATTTGAAACGCCCAAATCTGTAATGTGAACATTCACAGTAACTGTGCAAAGAGCAAAAGTTTCATCGCGAACGCGCGAGGAACACACGAGTAAACAGAAGTGATCCGCGTTTATTTGGGCACATCATATACTGAGGCCAGCGAGCATAAAAATGTGGTTTTGGTCCATGAACAACCGATGATAGCGAATCTGTCATTTCCTTTGGAAAATACCACAACGAGATTTGATATATTCTTCAACGCAATTTTAAAAATTCGACCAGACTTTATCATCAGTTTCTAAAAAATCCACTAAATAACAAATAACGATTGATGGCTGCTGTAAACAGAATGGAGTCTAGTAAATTCACTCAATTTCCGAATTCGATCCAAATAAGAGAATGCTTTCATCTTCAGCCGCAAAGCCTTTTGGGGACCTAACCCTAAAGTGAAGTCTGGCCCAACTTCAAGCCTGGAACCACACCTCAAACTCTTCGCTCCAATTTTTTTATTACTGTGGATCGGTGGAAACGCCCGAATTTTGCAGACTGCAGTAGAGAAAAGTTCGCACGATGCAGTCAGAACGGTCGAATCATTTAAAATAACAGCTGAAAAGCACAGCTCTAAAACACTTCCATATCTTCACTGAAAATCACATCATAACGTTGAGCTCCCAGATCATTGTGTTTTGGCCTTCAGCAGTCTGGATTAACGCAGTTCGTGACCTTCCCTTGTCAGTAGGAAAAAATTACGATGTTTAAAGATCAAGTACAAGTTGCAACAGCTATAAAAACGGTTCATCGTTTAGATCAACTAACTATTCCTCTCAAGCTTCTTTCGCTTGCTGTTGGTCAAAAATTCCCGTTGTTCGCTGTGCAGACCTATCGACTGGAACTGACCAAAACGGTATGCTCACATTCAGTAGTCATCCAGTGTAATTCAAATTTCATCGAGTCGTTAAAAAAGGAATCTACCAACAACAATAATCATCTCAATAAAACAAAGCAAAACACAAAGTGCCATCCATTATTACCACCAGCATGCTCCTCAAAAAATAATAACAGAACTGATAAAAGCACATTCCAATTCAGCGACATGCTGCGCCTTGTTGATGATCTTCGATGCATAATACAACATCAACCATTAATCATCAATGTGCTATGACACCATTCACTACAATCTTTTTAACGGTGACAAATGTTAACACAATAATGCACACACAATACATATTCTATATAATACGCACACCGCACCTTCCACCGTCTTATTCTTGACAATATTCCTTACTCACAACACGTTTCTTCAAAATCTCTTAACGGTGTTTCTGAGAAGTTTTCAGCAACTTTGATTCTACGAATTATTTTCCAACAAATTTGAGGCTGAAATGATGAAGTTTTAGATGATGTGTATTTATTTAGTGTTTTCGTTCATTTTGTATTGATTGTTGTGTAACAGGTGTGTGTCAGCCGTACGTTGAATTAATCAGTGACATATTATAGTCGAAGGCAACTCAACCGAATGAAATGACTGTCTAGTTTCTGAATCAGTTCTTTCTTGTTTTCGAAATTTTTACATTAGATGAAGTGAAAACAAGAAAAAAACTATTATCAAGAAATTAAAACGAAAAGTAGATCTGTGATTCAAATGTACTTCAGCGGTTTACTGATTGTGAGAGAGTAAATTACTCTCATTTGAATCCGTGTGAATTTCACCTTTTCCTAAGGAACTAACTTCACTGCTTTTTTGAATTGTCGTTGAGGAAATGCTCTAGAAGTGTGTTCTTCTCAATTATGTGGTGTTTTGTTCAAGGACTCTAAATCTAAACGCTTCCATAACATGAATTTTGAGTTTGACTTAAAAATTATGAAACAGTGTTTTCAAACTGGAAAGTTCATGTGTGTTAAAAATTTCATCAACAATACAAGACAAAGTTTAATTACCGTTAGAAGAGGAAGAAAGCAATCGAATGTCTTTGAACTTATCAATGTGACCATCTTGATAACTTGTGTTTACGGGATAAACACAGCGAAAGGAATACGTCATAAGTTGTTTGAAATAACAACATCATGTGATTGCTTCTTGAACTTCAGCAGTCGGAACTCGAAACAAAACAACTTGACACTTAATGCGATTTTTGCTTTAAAACTTCATCGCATTTCAATGTGAATGACAATCAACATAAAATGTCGATAGAAAATTGAATGTTCAGGGCTGTTGGAGGATATGTTTAGTCCCTGTCCAATTGTTCAACCAGAATTTGTCCCCTATTTCGATATAGCGAAAATATTAATGAACATATTATCAAGCATATTGAGATCAACTCCTGTTGCTTACAAAACGAACATAATAAGGATGATACTTTTTTAGTTTCTCATCGCTGCAGCTTCAAATCTCTCCAGTCACACATACGTGATCTATAATAGTACATAACGCGATTGCAATGTTGTGTGCAATAGATTCTCTTCAACGACTCATGTAATCAGATTTGATGCGTACCCCTCGGCTATTTCCATAAAGCTACACCATAGCACAAAGCAATAAAATGAAAATTTTTTAGAATGTTTTCAGCCGACAAGCCACTCCCACCACCACCCGGTCCTCCGAAACCGCGAAATGAAAGCATTGCAGCGTCAATGTCGTCCTATCGAGCTCGTCCAACTGCATCCTCAAAGAGTTGGTTCTTTTTTGAAATACGCAAACTTTCTCGATTAAAGCATACTCTGATCTAACGATTGCGTCACATATCAGCACCCATCAATGATGCGTTAACGTCGAGGCACACCCATATTGATGCGTTGTCCTTCTCGGTGCATTTATAGTCATTTTATGGAACCGCATAAAGATTCTGTTACATATTCAAAAAACAACTATAAACCTGACCACGGATTCGAAGAAATGTATTGAACTGTGAATTTAACCTCTTCATGAAACAACTCAAATGTTCTTAACATGAAACGGTCTGCTTCAATAGCGGAATGTCAATGTTCGATCGCATTCATTGAGAATCAATGTTATGTAATAGTATATGGATTTATCCAAACGACGAATTTGTCTCCTTGAAGGCTCTTCGATAGACTTCTCCAGAGCGAGAGCTATATTCGATACCGCCAAACAACCGCAAGTACAAAACGCCTTTCTATCAGCAGTCAAAAATCCTACAGTCAGATCAATCGCAGCTTCGTCAGCAAAAAATGAAAAAGTTTGTTTCGATTCATTCATATGCGATTCATATTCGTAATTTCAAATGTTGGGTATTCATGCAAACTGGAGTAAAGTTTAATCTCAACTCAAAACATTGAAAAGTGCTCAAATTTGTCAAATTTTCCTTTGTCAAATTACATTCTTTCTCTTATTGCATTTAAGATAGATATATGAAGATAACAAAAATGAACTGTTGTAGGTACAGTCAGCGGTTATCAAAACGGCACAAGATGATAAGGCTCGAAGTACGATTTTGGATCTTGCCAAATTGTACGAATCGCAGTCAACAAAAAATACGTCGAATTTTTCCGGATATAGACAATCCAACAAAAACCTAATTGACACGAACACCAGTACTGCATCCAGTTGTTTTAAATCGACTCCTCCACAGCCACAAAAATCAGCAAATTCTGACTACTATCCATCGTTATTCGATCAACAATCTTCGTCAACGGATCCATTTTCATCACCAATACCCTCCAAATCTCTTCCAAACCCTTTTCTATCATTTTCATCGACCACTGGTAATAACAACGATACTAATAGTTACAATGTTCATAGTAATACCAATAACGACAAATTTACTTCGATACAAAATAATCTTGCTTCATTGGATCTGTTCAATCATCCCGTCAAACCTGCAGTGCCTCTCAGTAAGTAATCATTTCATTGAGTAATGTTATATGCATGCAAAAGTTCAATGTAATGTAACTCATTATATATTTACTCAGACCATTACTAAAACTTCTGAATCTATATGACTGTGCTCTACTGATCAGTTCAGTGGAAACTTTGCAAGTAGTCAAAATATGATGAATATTCAAGGGGTCCATCTCCAATTCATTCTTTCAAATGCAACATCAGTCTGGTTATGATGAAAGAAAACGTGGAATGTAATTTGAATTCAGAAAAGATTCCACCCGCAAGACCTCCACCACCAAAAGCGAATAAATGGAGTGGCAGCAATAGATTATCAACAACGCCAACAAATGAACCTCATGCGATCGTTAAATATCCTTATAAAGCCTCGCAGTTCGATGAATTGTCATGTCAGCCGAACGACGTTGTTATCCTTAAAAAAGAAGTAATTTGATTTCGTTGTCTTTCCTTTCTTCGACTCATTTAATTATTTATTAGATATGCACTTTGAATTGTTCAATAAGACATCATCCTTTCGATTCTGTAACATCTTTCGATTATTGTTCTTTCACCATGAAAATATGTAGTAGTCGTGAATTCGCAGGTTGATGATCAGTGGATATATGCGTTAAATACGCGTACAGGTGAACACGGGATTCTGCCTATTGTATTTTTGGATATTAAAATACCATTGGTACCCACACAGAAAGCGAATCTAATCACGCAACAAATATCCTCGTTGCAGAGGTTGTTCAGTTTTTGTGTTCACTTCGCAACTTTTGACTGTTTATTTGTTCAGTTCCACTGGTTTTTCGTTTATTATAATTCGAGAAATGGCAATGGTAACAATAATAACGATAAATAATTCTACAGGAGAGAAACAACAACAGCAACAGCACGCGCCTTATACGATTATGATTCTGCAGTTGAAGGTGATCTAAAGGTACACAGTTAATAGTAAAAGTTATAAGTAATGATAATGATAGTAACGCTTTCTTCCAAACATTCATTTCTCATTATCAATGGTTAACCAGTTCGTGAATTGCAAATGAAAAATACAAATTAGAATGTTTTGCAGTATTATTTTTATTGTGAGAAATATTCAAAAGTATTTTTGAGTTAGTAATAACTACAGAAAATGATTGAACATGAGAGCTGACTCATGTTATTCGATAACATTTAAACATAATATCATAATATATCATCATTTTGAACACATTGATAAGGTCAGTATGAGTTATTCGCAACCAAATTGAAGTTGCCATTTCAGTTCCGTGCGAACGACATTATAAAAGTGCAGGCGAAAGTCAATAACGAATGGCTTCGTGGTGAGATTGACTCTAAATGTGGAATATTTCCGGCAAATTTCGTTCAGTTATTATCACCAATTACATCGTCATCAAAACCACCAACATCATCGTCAGTAACAAACAAGACTGTAACAGCAACTTTTGATTACAATAGTGGCGTTCCAGATGATTTAGTATTCCGGAAGGGTGATCGAATTGAAGTCGTGGAAAGGATTAATGATGACTGGATTAAAGGTCAACTGAACGGCAGAATTGGACTTGTCCCGATGACATATGTTGAATCAGGTAATTCACATTGCAATGTAATACCAACACCTCTAACCTCACTACAAACTAATCGAACTGTTCGTGCAAATCAAGATTATTATAACCAATCACCTGCTCATTTATGCTTCTCTAAAGGTGATCAGATTGAAATTATGCAACAGGTCTGTGCATCTTTTACCTTATTACATTCAACGTTTTCTGCAAAACCCTTGTGAAATCGCTCAGTTCCATTCGTTTTTGGATCATACCATTGTGTCTCCCCAAAAAGTATTCGAATATTCAAAATTCGAATAAACTTCAACTTCATCACATTCTCTTTAATGGAAAGTAATATATTCCAGAATTTCAACAGGTGATAAATTCAAATCAAACATACCCTACCTACTCAAAATTTAATTCAGCATTTAACTATAGTTCAGCCAAAATGAGTAAGTATTTTTTCAAAAATTAAATTTCAGATTGATAAAGAGTGGCTCAAAGGAAAGCTGATATTGAATATGTCAAATCAAAAATCATTTCCTTGTGGTATTTTTCCTCGATCAGCGGTTGAATGAATGAACTGGTATAATGATTGCTCAATATGTTCATTTGATACCGTCATTTAATTTATACCTACAACTTCATCTGAATTTAATCGCTGTTTATTTTGATCTGATTGTAATTCTTTATTTGTCTCAACATTACAGTATTATAATGTGTTGCTGAGTTTATGTTTATGTCACGAACTGCCGTGAATCGGTCAGGTGTCTTAACATTTGGAATCATTTTGTGAAAACTTGAGACATATTTGAGGAATGCATCGTATTCGTATTCTGTGTCTGTTCTTTATGTCAATCATCAGCCTGTGATAGTTTGTTGGTGACGGTTGTGATTAGTATCGTTACTGAATTATTGTTCGCTGTATCATCTTTACAACACCACAATATTTATTTTTTGCATTCAATGATATTATCGTTTCATTATTTTCAGTATGTGCTCCTTTCGTTTTTATCATCGAATTAATTTTGTACGGTGGCTTATTACTTAACACCTTGCTCAGAGAACGCGATTTATCTGTGATAATTTTATTTGATAATTTTAGCCGGCAAAATTTATATCATTGAGTCATACGGAGTCATTTAATTTTCATTTAGGCCTAACTCGTGGGCTGAAAGACATTCATTGTTCTCTTCCTCACAAAAAATCACCTTTCTCGAGTCTTCGTGCCTTGAATTCATTGGATTAATGATATTCATTTGCAAAAATTCTTTCATTTGATATCTGTTTTCAAATGGATAAAATTATGAACTTGTTATCTCACACCACCAAATAATTTCAGTACACACCAAACAAAGTACTTATCATTAGCGAGTTAACGCATACAAAATACTAAGTTGGAGTAATTCAATAGTTGAAATAGATTCGTTACATGCAGCAGTGCTGGAGACGACTGAAACATTTACAATACTAACTGCTCAGAAGTAAGAACACGAATTATACGAATGTTAAGCTTAGAACCGTAATCATAATAAAGGCCTTCAATATGCGAATAAACGAGGAATATTTTTAGAATTTTGAGTAGTTATTTATAAGAAGTAGCATATTTATTGTTGATAAGCAAATATTTGTGTAAACTACCTCTACGAAAGGGCATGTGCTGATACCAAAATGATTTGATTAAGGGTGATGAGATTGAAGATCTCACTGTGAATAGCGTTAGAGTCGCGACTGATGTGGCGAAGTAATTCATTTAATTATTTCTTTGCTTACAATTAGTAAGATGACAATTTGTTATATTACTATTCGGTAGATTATTATGATGTGCTTGATTGTTACGAGAAGCAAAATAATGTATTGCTAGTTATTTTGAAAAATTCAACTATGTATTGTCCAACTGTATTATGAGAAATGAAATGATATACTTTTTGATTGCACTGTAAGAAATGAAATGAATCATTTCATCTGATCGTAATTGAATCAATTTGGTCGGAGTTGTCGTCTTATCTTCTCAAATTCATATTGTAATCATAATCGCCTCTTATGCTACATTTTCTTTCTTTACGACTGATGTATAAATGTCATTGTAAAACGAATTGATTATTCATCAATGTTATTATATTTCTAAAGGCTCTTTATTATCGCCAGCACATTTCATGTAGCCCATCAAGTTTTTACAATCCTTCGAAAGTGTTGTTATTCATTAATTATTCACCGATGCTTTATTGGTTCATGAATATAATAATTGTAATCTGCTTTGTTGTGTTGCGATGAGTGGTTGTCGTATTGTGTGTTGCATTATCTACTAGAGGTTTAATTACCCAAGTTTGAGGTTCTAACAACTCGAAGAAGAATATTGCATTTTGATTTATCGAGTCAGTTGCTTGGCAAAACTTTGGCCCGAGGCAAAATCTATTTGCAGGTGGCTGCTGTAGGTTGTATACCTGACAATCAACAAAATAACTCATATAATGGATATAGGCTCAGTGTGAATTACCCATTAAATATTAAAATAAACAAGCATACCATTTGTTTCAAGTACTTTGCAGTCCATGAACTTGTGACTAAAAAGTTATCAGAGAATATTTGATTGTGTCGAACGATCATATCGATTTCAGTGGTATTTTTCGTGAACTCGCACCTCATGAAACGCCTCCTCTACCATGCGAAAAATTTCTCTATGAATATGAGGTACTAACGAATGAAACAATGGCACCTACCGTCTCGTGATATGAGTAGTTCATTGCGTTGGTAAATGATACATTGAAGGTTAAATGCAGATAGTGATTCGAACTGATCATATGCAACATACAATAGAACCTGTAACATACAAGCCACAAATGTTTTTTAAATTACTGTATGGTATCATTCAATTGTTGTTTCAAAGATCTTGACGATAAATCGATAGTTCATGTTTTTCTTGTGAGCTCAGCAATATTTCCTACTGACATTCTCTAACATTCCTTTCTTCGATTTTTTGTGAATATTAATTTATTGAAATATTCAGCTTCATAGTAAAGTTGAGATCAGAGCTGAATAATTCGTAAGCTTTTCAAGATCATTGAACTTGAATCAGACAGTCAAGTGACTCGAATTAAACTCAAGTCCTTGAAATTCCATTCTGGGTCGATATAATGAAGCTTTTGTCTAAATTATTTGATCGAACTCTCATATTGATGTGGTCGCTTGACGATTACCATTGTATTTTGACCTACAATGTCAGGACAATCACAAAACACAGTTTTTGACAATGACATGTTCCGTTAACGTTAGCAGTGACCTGATATAATGATAACAGCAATAACACGTCAAGTGAAACCGACTGAATGTGAACCAAACCAGATTTTAGAACAATGATCGCTGCTCACTGTTTTATATGCGCTTCATATAATGCATTACAAATGACTCATACAATTCGATTGCAATTATAAAAATTCCATAGCCAGTCACAATGCAAACAAAATAACTGTCCCGACTGTAACCATGAAAGATAAATATGTTTTAACATCAATTGCATCACATGATCTGAACACTGCTTTACAAACTCAAATACAAAACTGTCATCTGCATTGAAAAGATGCTCCTATGGAGAGGTTGGGTATCGATAGAATCCAAAAAAATCCTGTTAATACAAATCTCAAATGAGAGGTTGGGTATCGATAGAATCCAAAAAAATCCTGTTAATACAAATCTTATTCCAATTGCAATGATAAATACTCTATAAGATTACAGCTATTGAGTTGCGATAGCAAATCAACCGATATTCGTATTGTAACAAGTATAGCACTTGATTATTGCCATTGTTTATCAAAATACCGTGATGTTTTTCTGCCATTCATAACTAACGAAGTGATGTTTCGTGAAGTTGTGTTGCGTCTGCTTTCACATCATCTCATCTGACCTGCAATGAAGCGTGACCATATTTTATACTATTTAAAAAACGAGTTTGATTTTATGCATAAATAATTAAAGCAGAACTCATTAACTGATAAACATATCTTACCATTGCGAACAGTCTGTATTTTGCTTGTTACGATCGTAAACAATTGAAAATATTCCCATCGAATTATTGACTAATTAGGCAGTATCGACCTGTTTACCCGTAAGAAAACGAGTATAAAAGGGACACAATGAGACGTCTCGATCAGTTAGGTGGTACTCAGGATCGTCTGAACAAGTAAGCAATAATGGGAGATACGAAAATTATCATTGGTATATCATGCGCTTGCAGTTTGGCAGCAATTATTGCCTGCCTTGTCGTGATACCATCACTTTATTCGACCATTCATCAGGTGAGTCGATAGTTTTTGATGTTTTTCATTCAAGTATACAACGTTTTAAGTAGAATAGTGAAGGAAACAATTTATTAGATTACAAATTTTTGAAGTAATTCACCGTGAAACTAACATTAAGCATTCGCATGCAAGAGCGTTTTGAAATTGCACTAGCGTTCGTTAGCATTTTATAGTTGTTACAATTAGGATGACAATCAATCGCGTCAATTATTTCAAAAACCATTTGATTTGTTTCAGATGCATGATGTGGTCATGGATGGAGTGAATGCGTTCCGTGTTGAGACCGATTCAGTCTGGGTTGACATGATGGACATCCAACTTAGCGTAACGCCCCCTTCAAAACCACAAGAAAGTCCATTCGACAGTCTGTTCCGTCAGAAACGTCAAAACAATGGACTCCCATCGTTCTGCATGTGTGAACCACCTAAGCTCACATGTCCTCCCGGACCACCTGGACCACCTGGAGAGGCAGGAGCTGACGGAGGTTAGGAAATAATCACAAATTTCAGTGTGGAAAATAGTCACAGGAAAATTATAGAAAACCTCTTCTCAACTCAAAAATCCCTTACAGAAATGCCAAGTTTTCATTTAAAAGAGTGTAATCTGCTTCGTTCCAAACAATTCATCTCCAGCATAGGTTGTAAACGTATGAAACCGAGACAATAACTCGCCTAATAACTTCTCATAACTCGCCAAGCGCACAACAATTCAATAATCTTATCAAAATCTATTCATTTAAAACTGTCCTCTGTAATGTGAATAAGCATTTCAGAAGCTGGAGAACGCGGACCACCAGGCGAAGACGACAGTACCGCATTTGACCCTGCCACCTGCGCACCTGTTGACAAATCATGCATCCAGTGCCCAGCTGGACCTCCTGGACCTAAAGGACCAACTGGTGAGGCAGGACCATCAGGACAGGACGGACAACCAGGATCAGATGGAAAAGCGGGTAAAGATGGCCCACCTGGCCCAGCAGGACCAGCTGGACCAGCAGGAGCAAAAGGTGAAAAAGGACCAGCAGGAGCACCAGGACCAGCCGGAAAAGATGGTCAGCGCGGACGTGGTGCACCAGGTGCGAAAGGTCCAGATGGACCAGCAGGACCAAACGGCAGACCTGGCAAACCAGGTCAGCGAGGTGGAAAAGGTGCCCCAGGTCCAAAAGGCCCATCCGGTAACGCTGGTAAACAGGGAGCAGATGGTAAAGCTGGCAAAGCTGGTAAAGCGGGTGGTGTTGGAATGCCAGGCAATGATGCCGAATATTGTCCTTGTCCTAAACGTTCAGTTATGTTGCATTAAGCTCAAAATGTGATCAGTTAAACAACATTAGAGAATGAATGAATACAATATTGTTGAATGCTTCTGAAACATTCATAAAGTGCTTTTTAATAAAACATCAAGATCAGGTCACTTGTGTTCACAGTTCTGTTCTCAAATGTTTCAGTATATTAATCAAGTTGGATAATATGACACGATAACGCAAAAAGATCAGTTTCGAAATAGAAGATTGCTGATAGAGGAAGCCGTACGGAATTGCATAATGAAATCTGGAAAAAAATAGTCAATAAAAATAATAAATTTTGAATACAAATGCAAAAAAATAATTTGAAATGGTAATTCGATTCGTCAAGAAAACAATCGCTTCCTAATGTAGCATTCAGTTCACTTTGTGTGTTACTGAATGGTTTGTTTCCAATTCATTATCGAACAACATTCGTTGAAGCGTTCGTTGATATGGTGACAGTATATCATCGCCTTGGGCACAACAGTATGGACACAGAAATAAGATCGGCAAGAATGATCAGCAAGGAAATGTGCCATTGCTGATAAAGTAGTTATTATTTACTTCGGATTGAGTTCAATATCAGGGTTGATTGAACACCACACCGATACCGTGCAATGTTCCAATGTCAAAAAGTTATAACTTCTCATCAACAAATTTATAGTGGTGTGAAACTTTGATTATTTCAACATTCCGAAGAAGCAATACGTTGTAGCAATAGAAATGGAAAGCGGTCAAAAAGTGAAACGATTAGGTGACGAATCGGGAAAGAATGAGCGGAAATTTGGGAATGCGAATGAAACTAATACGGAAGTGGACGATGACCCAGCTGCTAAAACATTATCAGATACAACATATTCAGATAGTGAAAAAATTATGCAGCGAAATAAAGAAAAACAAAGAGTTTCTATCAAATTCCTTTTGTCATCTTTAATTGACTGCATTATATGATTACCATCTCCATGGTTAACGTGAACTATGCAGCTGCTTAACGAGTCAAAAGAGTAGTTGATTAGGTGATATGAGATGAGACGATTTGAATGCAATTAATTCACTTGCGATTTGTTTATGAGTAGAAAAATCATAATATGCTCTTGTGAAATTAAATAAAACTGCAGGAAATGGCCAACAATTTCCAATTTGTTGAAGAAATACTTTAATGAGTGATTATTCGATTCAGAAATGAATCATTTATATTCATGCTGAAATGAATTTATCGAGGTATATGAAATTAGATACGTTGTTGGATAGAGACAATGATCGCGAGACTGATCATGCAGTGGAAGCCGGCGTTAGCACAAAGTCTTTTCACTGAACGAGAACTCATTGAGCTTTGTTACCGAGTGCGAGAAGTGTTCTGGATGCAGCCAACAATGCTCGAGGTTGTTTGTTCATTGGCAACGAACACTGAAACTTTCCGAACGAACGTCGCTTTGCTAGATCGTTCAGAGCAAAACAATTTTCATGTGAATGCTGTAGCAAAACTGCTTTGGAACACTGCAGTGCATAAATACAGTCAGCAAAAGGAACACATGAAACAGCCTGTGTTCATTGAAAAGAAAATCAATCTGCCCTCTGCTGCTCGAATATTACGCAGAAAAGATGGGATGTGTCTTTTTGCGTTGTTCAGTTTAGCAGAGGATGTGATAATACCTTGAGCAACAAAACCAAGTGGACATTCTTTCAGATAAAACCACCCGTAAATATCTGTGGTGATATACACGGACAATTCCAAGATTTGTTGGCATTATTCAGGCTGCATGGATATCCACCAAGAAATCGATTCCTATTTTTGGGTGACTACGTTGATCGAGGGCCATTTTCCATTGAAGTTATAACGTTGCTTTTTGCTTATAAGGTACTTCTCAAGGTTCATACAAAATTCCTCTGTTTTCATCTATTCTAATTTCCAACAGAACAAATAATGAACTAAAAACTTTCATCTGTCTAATTGCATAATGCGCTGTAGTGTATTGAAGAGGATACAATCTTCAATTATCGCAATACACGTTTCTGTGTGCTTTATTGATGTTCTGATTGTTCAGCGCTATCGACGTGTATCTAATTAAGGTTTTATATCCAAGTACGTTTCATTTGTTACGCGGTAATCATGAATCTCGCATGCTCAACATTACTTATGGATTTCATCGAGAATGTATTCGAAGGTTGTTCATTGAGCAGCGTAATCGCATCTATTGTTTGCTCGTTGCCTTGTCCATCGTTCATCACTTACTGATTGCAGATCATCGAAGTTAGCGCTGATGATAAGAATGTGAGCACATCTGACGAATAATGCTCAATTGAAGAGACATTCAGAGCAACTTTTGCACAACATAGCATGAACATAAAATATTTTTCAGAGGCGGAATGAAGAAATTCTATAGAAAATGAATAGCACTTTGTGGTAAAATTTCTGATAACTTAATAACTCATCGAGCGATATGTCCAGTTTCAATTCAGGTACTCAGAGGTTCTATTTGAAGCATTCCAATTTGCATTTTGTTGCATGCCGTTTTGTGCACGTATCAAGAAACGTATTTTGTGTATGCACGGTGGTATCAGCGAGGATTTAACTGATTTGAAACAGGTTTGTTTCAGATTCTAGATTTTTTGAAATTCATTTATACTATGACTAATTCGAAGATCAATGCAAACCAGTGAGATATCAAGATATCAAGAGATAATTTTTATCTCTTTATATCAAAGAGATAAAAATTTTAGTTGAAAAGAGTGGAACGGCCATGCGAGATTCCGGATTTGGGTATAGTAGCTGATTTGACATGGGCTGATCCACAAGAGAATGTGAGAGGGTATAAAGAGAGTCCGCGAGGTGCTTCTCGAGTATTTGGTGAAGATGCGCTTGATAGTTTTTGTAGAAATCTTCGGCTTGATCTCATTGTTAGAGCACATCAGGTTAGGGCATTATCTACCTTTTCATATATGTACTCATTTATCAACGAATTCTCATTTAAGACATTAAATTAGCACGATTCTGTAGGAATGTGGTTAATAAATATTCCCATTTTGATGCTCATGTTTACGATCATTTCAATCGATCGTCCATTTTGATTGATATCAAACGGATCAGCTCAATCGTGACTGATTGCATAATGCGTTGTAGTGTATTAAAGACGATGTCTTCAGTAAGATATTCACAATCAGTAGCAACCGCAATTATGCTCAATCGACCAGTGTATGAGAAGTTCATTTGTTGAAATGGGATATTAATGATTTGCATTTAGGTGAAAGAAAAAGGATATGAATTTTTCGGCAAAAATAAGCGATTAGTCACAATATTTTCGGCTCCCAACTATTGCTTTGGAGAATACGATAATGCAGCATGTGTTCTCAAAATATCACCGAATCTCGTATGTTCGTCAATAGCTATTCACTATTCATTACTCACCTTTCCTTCATAAGTATCAACCTGTATCTGATCAAAGAAGCAGTGATATATCACCATCTCACTAACGAATACTCATAAATAACTAATTATTCGATTTTGAATGATTATACATGCAATTTCACCAAAGTGGAGCAATTTTCCGCAACCTGACTGACTAATTACTGTTTAAAATATTTGATCTTCTCTCACAGTCAGTCATCAGTGTTATTTGCGTACCTTGTTTAAGCAAATTAAGCCTATCTAATACAAATTTAGGAATGTACCTTTGTCGTACACCGTCCAAGCGCGAAGAAAAAATGAATTCGGATGTATTTTGGACAAAAACTATTGCATGAAAGCTAATAATAATGAATATTCTGAAGTCTGCAACACCTCACAACTGGTCACAGTAGCGAATCAAAAGCCACTCCATTAGTTTTCGCATCGCCACTCTCACTGTTATTGGTGTTGTGAATATCAAAATTAATCAATGTGCCGTCATTTCTATGAAGAGTTCGTTTTGACCTCATCTTGTTCTACAATATTCAAGAGGTGTCATCACAAAGTCAGTGTGCTATCGTCAGTAACAATGGCACAGTATCACTATGCTTGCATACTTCGTGAATTTATCATTTTGGTTTGTTGTTACGTACTCGTTACGATATTTTGATAGGCCCCTCATCAAATGAACATTGTTTTTGACACTTCCATCAAATGAAACATCAATTTCTCTTTCGATTCATCATTTCCAACGCAACATTCGTCATAATCATCAAACAACTTCGATGACAGTTTAGTACACTGCAGTCACTTGCTACATCATATGTACAGACATTCACATCTCATAAAACCCTAAGAAAACCACAAGCGATGATTGAAATTATCATAGAGTACGCAGCAGTTTTTGAAAAAAACAACGAACAATTAAAAAAAGACAACGAAAAAGGGTAATGTAAGAGAGTAACGACTGATTATGACGGAACAAATATAATTCAACTTATCAGTTCAAGAAAAACCAACAGTCAACAAAAAAGATTTTAAGAGTGACAATAAATAGAACAAAATTTTGACTCAGCAATAAAGGAGTCAAATTATCTGCTAAAAACAAACCTTTTCTCTCAGAGACTCGCTGTCGTTAAACCAAAAACAAAAAGAACTGAAACTGAAAAATATACGCGTAGGAATGAACTGAAAGTGGATAAAATTGAAAATTCATTTCTTATTGTAACATATCATCATTCATCTCGTTTGCAACTCGATTGATTGGTGAGTCAGGCTCAGTTAAATCCATCATAGTATTATGCCACATCATTTCCGAGAATACATCCACTGGTTTATCTTCGTTGCTTTTATTATTGTTCATCAAATTCATACGACTATTGCTGTTATCATTTTTTTCGACTGCCGATTCGATTTGAGGTAATGTGGATCGAAGTATATTCGGAACGTTACTGCCATACAGTACATACCACAAATCGACAAAATGTCCTCGAAGACGAGATTCCTTTAAAAGTAATAACAATTTATAACTGGAGAATCTATGGAAGCAAAAAAACCCATCAATGTTTCTCTTTACACTGACGACGTGATTCAATGAGAATGCTTTTGACTACTTTTCAAAAGAGGGCTCAAAACAAGCCACAACCAATGAGTAATTGAGAAATCTTCAGTAATTTTGGGCGAGAAAGCAATTTTTTTGTCAGGCTTCTTATTCAAAATAATGCCACTGCAATAAATGCTCATTTTATCACTTAAATTATAATGAACCAAAACAATGAAAAACCAACCGTTTTTGCATTGACAATTATGTTCCACAATTTAGTGGCCAGCTCTTTGCTGTTAACCGGATTTGAAGGAGCACTTTCTGAGCTGAAATAAACTTATGAATTTATTGTGAGATCATGTGCAATAAAAATAAACTATTACGATGTTCACTGAAAATCTTCTTCTGACAAATAAAACTTTTGCTGACTATAAAGTTGGAAACAAAGTCTCGTCGGACATTTAAAATTAGCACCAAACGAGAAATGAATAAAAATTCGATGGGAACACACCTGAGTGGAGCAAAGAAAGGTGGTCGTATGCAAAGTTGTCGTGGTATGTGATAGCGTATCGATGGCTCATCATCGTCAACACTCATGTCGATCAAGCGATTCAGCACATCGTCAACCACCAACGACAGCTTCGATCGATGAACCATATCGATCAAATACATTATTGCCGCTTTACGCATCTATAATCGCTCGTTTTCTTTCATTTTCAGCTACTGAAGAGATTCGAAAAGTGAATTATGTGACACCGAAGGGTGACTAGTGCAAACAAAGCATGAAATTATACTGTCAGCAACGACAATGCAAACCTTCAAATTTTTTGGCCGTAAATTTTACTCACAATGACGGTGAGATCACAGGAGTTTTAGTGAACATTTTAGTGAACCAAATATCAATGTATAACTGTAATTGATCAAGAATTACGACGATCCGGAAACAACTGCTTTTTAGGACTGACAATGAATTTGATTGAAATGTTCATATCAAATTATTTTACAAACATTTCCGATTACCGAGGTACTTCTATATATTGATTCGACAACCTACCGGAGTATAGATTTTTGGTTGAGCAAATAACCAAAATATTTTCGGATCGAGCGGTATATGCGCGTAGCATTGCAACTGCAAAACAATTAGTAGTAGTGCCAGGCTGAATTCAGAGCGGACAAACTGGGATTACAAGTTATGAACAAAATCAGAACAAAGATGAAAATTTTTTGAAATGAAAAGATCCAACTTGATAAATCGCCTGTAAAGCACTAATACCAACGACATGTCCGAACGTCGGCTTCAAAGTGTCCATATCAAGCGCGTGTGTGAATTCACCTAACTTCTCTCTCATATCTGAATTCAGTGTATCTGGTGTCATGTTATCATCGAGATTATCCGCCGGTACTATCGTAGCTGCCAGTGCATTTATGAGTGATGCACGATAATGGTCATCCGCATATCTAAACAAATTATGCATCTTGTTGCATTCAGATGCAGATGATCAATACATTCAGATGATCAATTACATATTATAAATTATTAATTTATATTATATTATATGTATTTTATTGAAATTATTACATTGCTTAAAATTATAGATATTGTACTGATTAAAATATATTATATAAATCCATGAATCATTGTGAATGCATTATGATTTTATAATGCATTTACAACGAGTCATAAATTTATAATCGAACAAAACATTTACTTTAGAAATTTTGTAGCGAAGTGATTAATAAATGCATAAGCACAGTACCTGTTCGTAGAATTGTCGTTGTACTTGATGAGTCCGATAATGAAACGATGGATTTCTGAGAGCGACGCATTTGAAGGTGTTCTCAGACGAGCCAACGCTTGAGGTAAAGCCTTCAGTTATATGCTATTATTTCAACACGAGATTAATATGAAGATCATTGAAAATTTCATGCGGCGATGAAAACTTGAATTGAAATGTAAAAAGAGTGAAACTTCTAAAGAATGTTATTAGAGAGCACTCCATATTTGTGAGCATTAATTGACGGATGAAACTGAATCAGTCAACTCGTTTTGAACCATGTGAACTTTAAACGAACAATTTTCCTTTGAAAATGTCTTACATTCATAAGAAAATACAGTTGAAGATTAGTTGATGTGACGACAAAGCTGTTCGGTTTTGGTATATGAGATGCTGATTTACAACCGAACAATTTCTTGAAAAGTGACAATAATGCTGGAGGCCCAAGCCATGTTTCAGGCAATTTATTCACAACTTCAGTAAGTGAGAATGCCGCTCGACATCGTACTCTTAAAACAATCAGCTGTATCCAATCCAGTACCGATAAAATATGAGCTATCACAGAAAATGATGTATTTCAAGAAATATTTCCAATTCATAATATCAGTGGTCCGTATCGAATGCATAACGAATAAATAATTGTTCTGCTAACCTGTAAAAGAAATTTTCATTTTCAACAGTCTCCAAAAGGAACGTTCGTACTTGTGGACTAGGGAAACGCTGAAGAATGTCGAGTGCATGCAGCTGTGCGAGTATATTTCGTTCATATTTCAGCATATATTGCCACTGATAGACTGGTTGACGAATATTTATTTTACGTACCAACAGAAGATCCGGATCGATCCTCAAACAGCACTCATTATGCACACAACTGTGATCATTCGTATTATGAATAATCCTACCTGATCCAAAGTACCGGCGAGTCAGGATCCATATTTGTCAAATCGATCTCTAGTTCTTCTCCTGACGACAGAGGAATTTTCTTCTTTTTCTGTCGACGACCCTAAAATAATTAAAATTGTGATTGAATTAATGCAGAGCAACAATTTTGTTTATCATCGATTTTATACGCGTCAAAATTTATACGCGGATAAATAAGGCAATAACTAACAAAGAAGAGTAATGAAAGGTGAACAGCCAAAACGCTAGCCTTAGAATGACACTGTAGATCATGCTTTGACTGATCACTGTCGATCTGAATGGTATGCGTGAATGAACCGTCCAATTCTTGTACAACCACTGTCACTGGGCCAACGTAACTGTAAACTTTCATATAACGAATTTGAAAAAGGTCTTTTTCAAACAAATAAATTGATGAACAACATCGAGTGAATTTGATGTATTTATTCAAGTAGTCAAAATCAAAATGAAAATTGATACTGACCTCTGACGACCAGTGTTGACAGTAGGATCTTGTCTTATTTCCAATTCGATCATATTTCTTTTTCGATTGAATGCGTACTGAACCTGAAGTGAATAAATACAGTTAGCAGGACGCGAATAAAATTCCTATCTTCAGCCTTTCACAAACTCAGTAAGAAAAGGACAAATACGCTTCATATTTCCTCAATCAATGTAAAATTTTATAAATGGCGCTTGCCTTACCTTATGAGAGTTCACCGCAAAATTTGGTATATTAATTCACGGGTTTCAGTTAGTAATTTACTGCGACCACTGAAATGATCAAAACTAAAAACGAAAGTGACACGAACCTGAAAATTCGCATGACCTCCACCATATATCCATTGTTCAAGAAAAGTGGGCAGTTCTTGCCCGGTAACGTTTGATACCGTACGAAAGAAGGATTCCGTTGATACAGTCATATGCTGCCAATTGATTGGTTCCTTCTGTTTCTGACTGAACTGCATCGATACACTCAGAATCTTCTGCACTACCTTCAATAAAAATCTTTATTTCATTACTTATTTATATTAAACAGTCAGCGAGCAAAATCAGATTTATTTGTTATCGTCAAAACTAAGATAAATCAAATCCGTGAAAAGTTGCGGTCGTAATTAAATTATTAAATGGTTTAAAACTGATAGCAGATACAATAATGAACAAACTTGAAAAAATGGCTCCTTCCCAAGTCTTTTCTTCAACATTCGAATTATAAAATGTCCCTTCTTGAAGAGCATATCCGAATATAACGGTGAACACGTGAATGAGTTACGAGCATCAAAATGCAGTTCTTGCTGAAATGAGCTGTTCTGCGTGTGCAACTAAACTTGTCTCACATTTCTTCTCCATTTTCAACTAATAGTAATCATTTTCACGACAACAAGAACTTCAATCAAGCAGGGCAACACAATAATTCGACAGGATTACAAAAGTGATACCTTGACTTTACAATCGCTTTTCATTGGTCTCAACACAATTTGACCCCAGTGACTTTCATATTCACATACAGCATTCAGTATCTTTTTTATCTGCATCAAAAAACACATATCAATAACATTGACTAATTAACTATTCACTTTTGGTTTATTCCCGGCTCATTTGATGAATAATATACGTCTCACCCAGAAAAATACATTTTTCTTGAAATTCTCAATCATTGAATTAAATCAGAGTTCTGATCAACTGCAACCCAATTCATAATTCATTAGGGGAGGCACGTGGGAATCATTATTCAATGTTGGAATTTTTGATGGAAGCAATTCGTTATATATGAGATAAGCTCGAATTTCAAGGGATCTAAGAACATTGTATAGCTTTAAACAACGTACTTGGAACAAATATTCAGACATTCCAAAATAGCGTTCGATGAACAAACCCGTTATGAAACTATAAGAACATAATTAAGC
The DNA here is from genome assembly GCA_035041965.1 of Anisakis pegreffii. Taxonomy (NCBI): domain Eukaryota; kingdom Metazoa; phylum Nematoda; class Chromadorea; order Rhabditida; family Anisakidae; genus Anisakis; species Anisakis pegreffii. The sequence continues at coordinate 37,853 of JAPYMA010000476.1, forward strand.
ACATTAGTGATGATAACAACGATGAATACAACAACAATGATAAAGCAATGAGAAGGAACTGTAAAAGATTGAACTAACACTCAGCGAACAAGATCTGCAACTAGAAAGCACTAATAAAAGTAGTCGTTGTGCTTATCGGTCGTATTTAAATAAATCAAATGAGGGAAATGAACCTTGCAAGCGATTTCATCAACCACGTATCTAACCAATTTGCAGCGTTGACAAAGCAACCAAAAAATTGCTGTGCTATCGCCAGTGCTAGAAGTGATCGAGTTTCCTGAAATTCGATAAATAAATCAATCATCTGATTTTATTTCGGTAACTATGTATCTACTTCCTCGACATTTGAACAACCAACTTCTTATTTCATTTAATCACAATGAGAAAAAAGAATAAAAGATGAATTTGATGGAAGGAATACGCATGAAACATCAACTGAAATGAATTATATCAAACCTGAACTGTATCCAGGATCTTTTTGTGGTACAAAATATTCACTGACAAAATCGATATGCCCGAGAATGTTGTCAGCGAATCGGATGCCTAGAAAAAGAAGTAAGTTTTGTTGAGCATTGCAACAGAATGAATCGATTTTTTATGAGTACCTAATTCACCACAGAGAAGAAACATCAAAATAAAATGAACGTTTCAAAGTTTTCTCTACATCTACGTAGAGGCTTCCAAAATGCGACTGAAATATTATAGAATGACATTCAGTGAAGGGACTAAGTTCGAAGAAGTTTCGGAATGAAAATTCCCGCATGTGAATGATTAATCGAATGAATCAAAAATCAATTTACTTTATCAACAAAGACTTGTTTATAAGATGAATATGGGAAACGACACGACAGCAATTCCTCAAAAAATTCGAAGACACGATCAACCGTTGACGCAGTATGTTTGACGAGATTCGATAGTGACGGTAGTGCAAAACTGGTAATCTGAAAAACGATCAAAAAAATGACTTATCCAGTGTACAGTTACTTTGCTACTCAATGATCTTCGATTTATTTATTATTCCATCGCAAATCAGTTATAATAAATCGCTATCATCATTATCAGATTTCGAAATTTTCGCCACTAAACTTATCGACTGAACGAACGAACTTCGAATAAAGAGCAATTTGAATCCGTCAACCTCTGGCATATCCGGCTGAACAACCGGTGTGAAATGCCCAACAGCAAAACCAATATTAACCGCAGACGTTGGCAACAACAACTGATAATGATAAACTTTTGACTGCATATCTTCAGTATACACTGTATCCTGAAATCGACATCACTGTCAATATAACTATCAAATCAACCTCAACCGAAATAAACCCGTCTGAATATTGATTCCAATAAATCAGTTGAACAACTTTTGAATTTCCACCACACCATCATAATCCGAATTACCGAACACGAATGTATTTCGGGGACAGAGATAAAATTGATAACATTGCATGAATTGAAATGCGGAAGTTAAAACGAATTAATTCAATCAAGAAAAGAACTCACAATGAGTTCACCGCTGGCGATCACAACAAATCCACAAGCAACGGTCACTTCTAATCTCCAAAGACACAACTGATCTGGCGCATCTAAACTTGGTAACCACTGACGCGTACTTGAGAGCACATTCGACCTGCAATTGCTTCATTTTGATGAGGAACTGTATGAATGAAACTTTATCAGAAGTCACCTACATTAGGTGATTACAAAGTATACATACACCAGCACATAAGATATGCAAGCCACTGAGAAAGAAGTCCAAATATGGGCGTGCAAATTGAAATTATATGTATTGAGCAAGAACTTACCGAAAAGTATACATATGCGCACCTTTCTCCAGAACACCATCTCTTGAAAAATAACCAACAAATTGAATACCCTAAAAATCACACTTAGCAAACAACGACATAAATAGGTCTATCCACTCATCGAGTAACACCAAACTTCCGTCCAATTATCGAATAACTGTTAAAGACGAAAAACAATGCACTGTTTTGGTTTCACCTGTCTTGGTTTAACCACTTTCACATCAACACCAACTTTAACAACCATCTGTTCATCCATACTATCGTAACAACTTTCCGGTACATTTATGAGAAGTTCACCTTCAGAATCCTCGAGCACATCGTACATTTGCTGTGATAAACGTTTCAAACTTTGATCTGGACACTGCACCAAAAACTGCAACATTTACAAACATTCATAACATCAAATATAATTATGAACATTTCACGCATAAATTTCATAAGCAGCACAAATTTGCGACATAATAAAAACTCAAAGATGCCATCTCCAATGTGCGATATATCAATTTGAATGGATATTATGAAAACCTCAAGAGGATCACGCCTTGTATATTCTGCATCTTCATCATTCACCGTAACACGTCCCAAATTCTTCTCATCTTTCGGCAGTTCGTTAGGAAGTAATGCATCTTGAATAGATTGCATTAAATATGGCATCTTATATGGTATTATCTTAAAATCCAGCAGTATTTTCACTTTCTCAGAAAGTCTATTTCAGGGATTCGATCAAATTTTTTTGGCGCATGAGATTCACTTATTGGTTACATTTTAATTTCATGAAGAATGAAGAGCGATACAGAATAAAATTAGTTTTGAACAAGATGAACAGCCCTAAGAGCACAATAAAAAACACAAAATAAAACTGACCAGCGCCAAGATTCAAGCATATCTGTCTCAGCTCAGGGTGTATTGGTACAAGCGATAACTCGGTGAATACCGAAAATGATTGCTGTTGAAAATCAATGTCTGTTATGGAAACGGTCTGAGACAGAACCCTAAAATTGCAGTTCAAGAATGCAGACGTATCTTGCGAGGATTCACCACCAGATATAACACCACCGCCATAAGTGGCCGGAGGTACATTTGTGTGGAATGAATTCGTTGATAACATCTGCAATTTGATGTTCACTTCATTTCACTAAATATCTCGCATTGAATTTCTATATCGTCCGAATATCACACTGCGCAATTCTGCTGAAAACGGTAAACGACTTTAATCAATGAACATTCCGTAGTAATCTGCTACGTAACCCAATGTCACGGATGTGCTCTTCTCGCATTGCTATGCAAAGAATTTGAATCGAAACAGTGCCACATCTCTAGTTTCAAACAAGTAAATTACAATGACTGCATGACCTACAACTTCTGAAGTCCATCTTGAAAGATCGTTGGTTTTCACGTTAGTTGGCCTATAATTTTTTTCACAACCTACATCAGTAGGCATCAGCATAAAGAATCGCTTGACGCATGAGATCAGATGATAAGATAGAACGAATAGAACTCGTTAATCAAAACCATAATCCGAGATTTGTTATCAGATATATCGCTAAAAAATTTGCATATATCATTTATTCATTCACCATGACGACTACGTAAAAAATCACCCGCTCACAAACCAAGAAAACAATGAAGGCCAGAGATGGGCAACTGGCACGCTTTCATTAACTAGCGAAATAGATAAATATTTCGCTGATTCGCTAACAGTCGTCAGTTATCGATAGCGCGCTAATGCCCATCTTTGACAAAAACGATATAAAATCAATAACTGTTTAATGATATGCAGTTATCATCTCAAAACATGTGAACACAATGAAGGTCAACACTGTAAAATCACTGCAACCACAAGATACAATTGTCCCAAAAACAGTCCGTCAAAATACACTAATTGAAAACATTTACTTCAGATTAGTTACGAATATCATGAAAACAATTAATTGAGTGGCAGAATTCCTACTATAAATATGAACACTAAATCGAAAGAATCCCTACTGCAAAAAAGCTCCAAACTCTCACTTCATACAATGACTTACAATGTTTCAATCGAGATCAAACAGTATCACAGCTTAGTAAGAGGTAGACAAAAATTACTCCTCAATACACTATTATTGCTCTCATTCAAATTATGTCAAGAATGAAAAGTAAAAAAAACGACTAAATAAAGCACAACACCAAATAAAGCCATCACGATATCCACCGCTAAACAAATCCACTATTCAACCGGGTGCGTACACGCATATTCACTGCCATAAGCATTCGCATTGTGTTTCGGCATGAACAAGAAACCGTCTTTCACTTTACCGAGGAACATTTCCGATATTTTGATCCAATCTTGCGATAAATCACTTGCCAGTAACGTTTCCAAATCATTTCGACCTCGAAATGCAGGCGGTCTTTCGTTGATACGCTGTGGGATCACCTTTAATTTAACGAATCAAACACGGATTCCTCTGATGATGTGCATCGAATAGTTGAAGAATTTTGAATATTCCTCTGTTCATTGAATCACTCATGAATATAATGTTGATGAATAGTTATTTGATAGCTGAACAAACGAATCACAAACAACAATAATAATTAACCTCAAGTAATGCAACCGGAATATAGCGATAAGCAAATGATAACCATTCTAGTAAGAAATTCCTTGTCTTCTCAACACCTTCATCATCTGAACCCCAATGATCAAGACCGTAGTTCACAAAACTGAAATCATTATTGATACTTGTGTTGTCGTTAGTGGTATTGATTGCATCTGATTTTATATATTGCGAAAATTCAGATTTTAAAAAGTTCCACAAAAACTGATTTTATTATTTCAATTTCAGGAATAAATTCACTAACAATGATGATAATGATAATAAAAATAATAATAATAAAATGAATGAATACAAATAATCATGATGATACCGCTGAATAAATTCCAAACGCTCCGTTGCAGATATATCCCAGTCACGACGTTCTTTTATCTCAGTGAATATCCACGGCTTTATCAATGCACCACGACCTATCATCACTCCATCCACTGGATAATTTTTCAGTCTCTGTAAGGCACATCACAATGTAGAATTTTCCGACAAAATAACAAAAACAATAACAATTAGTATCATTTTATGATTGCGTTCGATTCTGAAAATAAAAATCGGTTTAACTGATGAAAGATCATTAAACGTGCGTTGTAGTAGTCGTGATGGGATAGAACATCGCCACACACCCAAAACGGTACTTCACCAGCTGCTTCAGAACAGTCACGTGTGTACTCCCAATCGGCCAACTTTGTGTACCTTTGTTCTCTTAATACATTCTAAATTACATAAATCCAAAAAAACGTTTCCAGTTGATAATCTATAACCTGAACGATTTTATCTCAACCAATTTCGAATGAAGAAAAAATTTTAGAGAAGTGATAAAAATTTTTGAACAATGGACTGCGAAATGAAATAGTGTGGAACAAGAAATTCGTGCCAAAAAAAAGAGAAGATTATAGCAATAATTACTTCGATCTTGGGTGTAGAGTGATCAAATCAGGCACACTTCCTGATACTAGCTGTGCGATTGTTTTATGAGCGGTGTACACGTTCTCCTATCATGAAAATAATTTATTACAAACACACTAATGAAATAATGAACGAATGAATGAATGGACAAACAAATTTACCCTTAATATGTAAATTTACTTTATAAATATCTCAAGGATCATTTTTTCCGCATATCTTATAAAACAACTACGTTAAGAAGACGTATCAATTCAAATGAACATGAAATTAATGCCATAAACGAAAGAAACTTAAAATGAACCCTCAATCCGGTTCTCAATTTGACACTGATCGGTAAATCGCTCATGACTGCTCTCATTGATTTCACCATTCCATTCAGCTTACTAGCTTTTGATGCTAATGCGCAACCAGCACCTTTATTGTTGATCATATCTATTGGACATCCGCAGTTGATATCAATGAAATCAACCTTCAATTTCAAAGAATTCAATGACCTATTTTATCAGGCACATGATGACGATTTTATGTCGAATATTCGAATAGTTTACGGCCATCAAAGATTCCTACGAATTATTTATTTATCTGCCAACGTTTCAGTGCATAACGCCAACATCACACGAAAAAACTTCCTTCTGTGTCACAAATTTTTCAAATACTCGCCTATTTCGCACTTTGCATTCGAACGCTTCATTCGCATGGAACCTTGAAAATGTGTGCATCAGCCATCGACGTTTTACCGCACCATATCAATTAAGGTCAACATTTCGTGCTTAAATTAAACCACTCATATGATGTGCGATACACCACTAAACATTGGCGGATTACAATAAATAAATAATCGCTGCACAATCGCTAGTCGTCTTAAACAAATACTATTCTATTCGAATATTCGCCTTAACATAAAATCAGTCGATATAGGTAAAGTGCTAAAAAATCCATGAAAACACTAAAACCATACGTAATCAATTCCCATTACATATCGTTCAATGAATTAAACATATCCTACACATAACATAAACCTCACTCTTACGCTTTAATTATTGATCACCAATACACATCACTCAAATACAATTCGTTCAGTTATCTTTTTGAGCGACACTGTTTGTGTAAGCTTAAATAGATACACTCAAAAATTCTCAAACTTACTTCCATATTCTCACTAATAATCTGCGATGCACGACACATCGTATCCGCAAACCCACCAGCCAATTGAACACCAAATATTTTCTCGGATGGATGCCTTTTTAGTAGAGACCATTCCGATGCCGTACCGCTCAAGAGACTTGTGCATAAACCTGAAACATCTCACTCATCAATCCATTCAGAGAACACACTTCTTTATTTACTCATCAGAAATTATTGTTTCTTTGAATCTTATCTTGACATCGCTTTTTGCAATTACAATACGCATATGAAAACGAAACCGATATCAACTTAGTCATGAATTATGGAAATGAGAAACACTCCTTCGGTATAAGATGTTTAAATAAAATTGCTAGACGGCAATTCCAATTCAACGGTGCGATTCTTCAGAAATAAATCATTCATACATCAAGAACGAGATTCAACTACAAATAGTCATGAATCATTATGAAGCAATGCGATTTGAACTAGTGTTCATCAGGGAATGGGCCCCGCGTCGGTGTCCCCGATGGGGAGCAACCATCTGACAATTTGGCTCCCTGCTAGTTTAGATGGTTTCTCTCCGTACGAGTTACACACACCGATAAACGAGTGTTAAAGATAAACAAACTCACACATTTCGCTGCATGTTATTTCCACACCCAAATCAACGCATAAACGTCGAAAAGGTAGATTACCGAGAGTGGTAAGAGGTGACAAATACGGTTTGCCAGATAGGGTTCGCATATCCAATTTCGGCTTCTCTCGTTCCACACAACCGATGAGTTGTTCCGATTCGTCTAATTGTAAGGCCTTTGGATAAATATTATTCGATGAAATATTCATGAATTGCACAGAAATACAAATATTACTGCACAGGAAAAAGCCAAATTATATCGTGAATATATTCAATTTTTATTACGTATCAGTATTGTTGGCTCAGAGTGTAATACTTTTGAGAATTATTTCTTCTACAGCGTTCTGCATGAATGAACAGAAATTAGTTTGCAGTCGGAAAACTAAACGTTACTTGTTGGTTATAGGTCGTTCGTCATATGAATAAAGTACAATGAAATGATTACATTTTGGGATTTTGTGAAATCATATTCCTTTTTACGTAATGCTTTTTGGATTTGCATTGAGTTAACGTTTAACGTTTCTGAATATCCATCAGCTGCTTCTTTTCGCTTTTGCGATAAGTCCTCAGCGGTATGCGCATCTGCGAATCTATAAGTCATCATGTTGGAGGAAGTGTTCAATTCAATATTGAAACCGAATAATTTTCTATAACTGCCGAATTTTATTCAGCGGGTTGGAATGTCCCATATTTGCGCATCAATCATAAAAACAAGAAAACAAAAATTAAAAGTGAGAAGATGATAAAATGATGAAATATCTTCGCATTTTCTGGTGATCTGATATAAAAAGATCATTCCAAATGAATTTATCGCAATCTGAATACATTCCTAAAAATGCTCCCTAATTCCCAATCTCAAAGACAGACAGAATGAAAGCTGTCTGATGATATTTGTACGAACATTCAGAATAATCACCAACCTACAAGCGTACGAGAACGGACAATGACCTCTTTGATCGAAGATGTAACATGAGTCACCAAGATCTGGTGGTTTGACACTCAGATACTCATCAAGTGAATGTAGCGATTTACATTTATCACCGAATTTACATTCTTTATTCGAGATCAGCGAACGACACAACTTCACGTTTTGTTTACGCATCTCAGCACGTGCCTTCAAATAACGTCGCTTTCTTGACCGTCATTCATTCATCTATTTCTCGACTTCAACTAGTAAAAATTCATCAGATGACAGTGTTTCATTTTGACCCTTCATTATGCATTCTTAATAATTCCTCTAGCTGAAAAAAGTTGCGAACGCTTTCGGAAGGATGCATAGAGACGATTTCAGTGACAAATTTGAGATTATGCGATACGTTACGAATATAACCTTTGTCATTTGTCTGCCACGTTCTCGGTTCACACCTCTCAGCTTAATTTTCTTACCGGATTCATCACGTGTTGTCTTTTTTAAACCTGGATAACATTTCATGAACACACTTTTAAAAGTCAACTTTGAACGTTCAATAAATGTTTCTTCTCAGTATCATGCTCGTGCTATTGCACTGAAATCCTTATACAGCGATTATATGATGCGTGCCCAGTTGCACATACAAATAAGCAATCCAACCGAAAATCACTGCACATACCGTTAGATGGAGCATTCCTATGGAGATCGACTAAATATTCTTCCTTGATTCTAGCATATCCATCACTTGAAATTGGCTTTTGTAACTGCAGCTGACCGATTTTTTCACTAACCGTATTCACTAAGCGATCATCACTTTCATTGTCATCACCATCCATTACTGCATTATTGACAATAGGATATTGATTTTCATTCATAATACCACATGCAGTTGGCATTATCAACCTATCACTGTTATCAGTCTTTCGACTAGCTGAAGTTAACGATTCATCAAGTCAGTTTGTTGTATAGGATAAAAGCGAAAGAGCGCCAATCAACTTCGGTGTAACTACTCATCTTTATTAGAGTACTTCGAAACGCTCCAAAGCGAACCCGATGATTCATCATATTTCTCGAAAAGCAATTTCTCATTGAACCGTGGAAAGCATATCCAATGGAGTGGAATAAATTCAAACCGCAAACAAGAAATGACACACACCTTAGTTGAGCATTACGAATTGATATGAAATGCTGGACTTAACAGTAAATCAATTTCAACAAATGATCAAAAAGATTTTCAAATCGAAATATTTTATTGATGAACCATTTTCAATGAGATTTCAATATCGATTTTAAAACATCACACGAAGTGATTACGAAATAAGCTGATAAAGAGAAATGATTGCTAGAAAGAATCACAGCTTGATAATACATATTCTAATCACCAACGCTAACCGGAAGAAAAGGAGCAGGAGATGAGAATACAATACAAACAAAACCTGAGAAAGAAATCAAAACGCGATAAGCAACTTAAACGATAAAATGGTTCGATAGGTGAATTAGTAAACGTTAATTCTTATCATACTGAATTTTTAAGTATACTATTTCCCAAAATCATAAAGATGAACACAATACTTTTCATCGAGAACTATTTGCTTTACAATTATGAATACATGACTAGGCATGATGTTATTTTACGCGTTTGAAATTCATTTCACCTTACATAAGATTATTTCTGCTCCGCAATAGTAACAATAATACTGATAAAGATAGCAGCTATCTTCTCCAGAGATTTACAATTCAGTGCGATTCCATTCAGAAATATACACGACTGAACAACGCTCAATGTGGATTGATCATATGGATATCATCTGTTTAGGTGCAGTTGATGGAACAGCGGTACCTTCCCGTGGTCGCGCCTGCTGTCTCAACTGAACCCGTATGCTCAACGACTCGTCAACTGAACAGCTGTCGAAATCGTCACCCGTCCGACTCGTTAGGCCGCACTACAAAACGTGGTAACGCATAATACCATCAGCCGGTTCATGATAGGACTGATTGACGGATATATGCAAACACGACAACAGAGAGGACGATGCATATTGGTGAAGTCGCCTTACTGGTAATCTATAGTATGATACAGTAAATACTCTACATAATTCATACAATAAGCACTAATATATACATACATGAAGATCACATTTCCATATGACTGTTTCAGCAAAGATAACGAGACAACGACAAGTGAAAAAAATGAGGCAAGAAGAGACTGGATAGATGTTATTTTCCAAAATAGTTTGTGAAAATTGTGATTAAAAAAGAAACAATCGACGACAGTATTAGTAGTTACAGGTCAATCGTACCAACGATGAAGTTATTTAGTTTTTTTTTACAATGACAGCAATCGTAGAGAAAAACTGTTTTTACAATAGATTGCGTGTTAGAATTATTGAAAACTCCAGTCAAGATGGATTTCAGCGAGAAAAAGAAAATTTAATTCAATAAATGCACAACATTAGAGCTGATACCAGAGATCCAACAAAAACTTTTGCTATTAAAGCGCAATACGATTAAGTGATCATTGAAACAAACGGAACTATTGTAATATTAGCACAAAAATCTATAATGTTTAGTTTCAAAATTCTTCATAGAAAGTGAAAAAAAGCACTTGTTCCTCATAGAATAATTTTCAACTTACGAAACAATCAAGACACGAGACGAATTTACACGATGACAGATGCCGAAACATCGCTGTTCTTGAAATTTGAACGGTTAATAAAATAACCTGTACCTGATGATGCTCTTAGAACGACCTTGTATATAAACCATGTCGTTCTGAGAATTCGCGCAACTGTCGTGAAATTAATTGCATTTTCGATGGTCGTATCAGCAATGCTTCTGCCGTATCTTCTATTTTTGCATGATTCCGCCGAATATACAAACGTGCATCTTTTTGCATTTGAGCTAACCTATTTGAATAAATTAAGCTGTTCAAATTAGATATATTCAAGGATCGTTACTGCTTCAAATTTCTAATTCCATCTAACCGATCCATCAACAAATAATGCTGGATCGCTGGATTGGCCAGGCTACAAATGAGCATAACATGAGCACTAAATAATTTAAATGAGCATTGTAAGAAAAATCAAGTCACTCTCTAAGAATCGAACGGACTAACTTATCAGGATCGATTTCGTCGAGAGTATATGGAAAACTCATATATGGATTGAGTCTAAAATACGTATTCGCTGGCAATAAATCATGCATACATAAATGCACCAATTCAGTGTCGGTGGCTGAATCAACTATACGCGTTATTTTCTCTTGAACACCAGTTGATGACCTGAATTGAACACATATTCAACTGATTGCAATATCATAAACTGCATCATATTATTTACTTGTATTGTACTGAACATTACTACAATGATCCTATAAGAGATCATCATGAGTGCTGACTGCATAATGACACAGATGATAGAAAGTAACTGACTTGATATGGGTGGTATCTAATTCGTTAACGTGATGACCATTCCCAACAGAAACAACACACTGAAAACGTTCATTCGGCCACAGCATCCGTGCTTCATGCAGTGCTATAGCTGTTGGATTGTTCGCTAATACTCCACCGTCCTGATGAAGTACTGATCCCAAGAGCACCTTAAATTCTTTTTTCAGCAATGAAGAAATTTTTAATACCCTCAAGCAACTATTATAAAGCAACTAATTGTTAAAATCATCATTTCAGTGACGAGAATAGGGTGTTTAAAAGAAAGAAATTTTACTGAATTCCGAACGGAAAATGCTGACGAAAATGACATACTATTCACCAGAATGATAATGATTAGAGTAATGAAAACAATAATGATGATAACACTTGGAACAATAAAAATATCATTTCTAGTAATACTAGCCACAATAATGATAATAATAACGATCCTAAAAACAACAGCAAAATGGAACTAATGATAATGAGAGAACCTCTTCAAAATAACCAGGTGCTGCAGTAGATGCTTGTAGCGCTTGCCATATCATATCCCTGCAATCACCTCTAAAATGGCCATCACGTCCAGGAGGATATTCATAATTACGGAATATATACGGTTGTAACATTGACGCATTCACTACGCAAGATATAATACTCAGCTTCGGTGCATTCAATGAGCGACAAGAATCAAGAATTGTCCAGTCATCACCAATTGCCTTTAATGGTACACTTTTCAATATTTTAAATATCGCAATGCTTCTCTTCGCTACACATTCTACAATCGTTATCGCGTTTCATTATATGCACATTATAAAGATATATACATCAAATAAACACTTTTCATCCCAGTGGCATTTTGATTAACGTTACTTACTCTAACAATCAAGGAAACAATCATCTCAACTACTCTCAAGAAAACTTTAAATATTCCGTATTCAATAAAATGCTGTACAAATTTGTTCTCGGAAATCAATCCACACATTTTCAGAGCTTTCAACTCTTCTTTACATTATTAGGTTGTTCAAAAATCGATTGCAAATAAATTCAAATTCATATTTTTGTGATTCGCACTAAACTATATAACACCACTACCATTACCACCAACATGCACACATGCTCTATTAGATCACAGAGTACTTCTCATGTCATAAAAAAACAAACCTTCCAATGAAAACGTAATATCTACATCAAGATTAAGACGAATTTCCAGCTCACCTTAATCAGAATGTCAATCCATTTTTTCGTATTATAATATGAATGTGAGAGTAACAGCCCCGAAACACCAGAGAAACGACCTTGGGTGAATAAATCCTTTGAGATACTCATATAAATCTCCTTACAATGTTTGATGGAATACTTTTTTGCACCCAGTAGGATAGCTATGATGCCGCCTGTGCTTACACCAACAATGTGATCGAACATATCGGCCACCTTCAAATAATTATCTCGTTTATGTAATGACTTCAAGTTGTGATTGAAACAAAACGACATATTGAAAATAATGATAGTAAGGAACCTTGGGTCCGCCTAACGCATCTTCGAGAGCTTGTAATACCTCGAGACCCATCATACCACGAGTCCCACCCCCATCAATTGATAGTATTCTAACTCCACATCCTTTCGGATAATTCACATAACCAATCACCGATAAACATTTTCGGATATCACCTTTCAATTCTTCATCATCCGTTCTATGTAAACATTTCAATAATATCTTCATGAATCGTTTGTTCTGTAAATGTGTCATTAATTCAACGAATTTCGGAAACGTTATCTTGGTTTACCTACGAAATCAGCAAACCAAGATAACCTTTCCTATTTCACTGGAATATCGTCATGAGTGTGCACCCAAGAGAAGAAGTGTTATGAGATCATTATTTTTATCATCACAAATGTTATGAGATCGATTCTAATTTTCGTACTCAAAGAATATACCCAAACATGACAACGCCAACTACTGTAAATAATGCATATATGCTTAAAGTACAATTTACGATTGATCAATCGTCAAAATTCAATCTTTCTATCAGTGTGCCATAATTTTCCCCGTGATTTGATGTTATAGTTCGCACTCCTATCTAATATTTTTAATAAAATACTACTGCTAAATTATGCTAATAATGATTTTAGTGAGTAATTATGATCCTGATACGACAAATAATAATTCACAATACCTGCATGGCAATTATGCGAGTTGATGGATATTCAATAAAATGATCACATATCTCTTGAAGTCTTAATTTGGTTAATTCATTCGAATTAGTATTCATCAGAAATTTATTCAATAAAGCCTGCGCTTGATTCGCAACTTCAACAATTGAGAAACGCTTCGTTATTATGCGTGCTGATCTAAATGTTATAAGATCACACTATTTTAACGAATCATAAATCATGATTGTAATTATTGAAAATGGTAAAAATTAATAATGTGACAGATCAGCGGTATCAAATACATCATTCTATGCGTCACAAAAAATGATTTGGACTCTTTCTAATGATCTCCTCCATTATTTATTCCACTCTTATCAATAGACTCATTCTTTGATGAACTGACATTTTATGCCGATAATCATCATCACACTACCGAAGTTTCATTAAATTACTGAAAGTCATGAATTTGATTAAGTAATGAAATGAACGGAAATAAACGAAAATTCTTACATCGTCTTTTTTTCGGTGAGCTCAGCCTTTGGCTGTTGGCTGTTTGAGCTCCATAATGAACTAACAACACCAGATAAATATCCCAAGTATGTTGGTTGTGGTTCTTTCTTATTGTCATCTTCTGATGGTTTAATAACGGTCGGTAGTGTTGACTGAGGTGAGTCCTGAAGCACATGACACTCACAATCAAATCGATAACAAATACTGAGTCACTCGTCGGATATCACAATCTTTCAAAGAGTTATTTTCAGAAGGAAGTCTGCTATCAACTACTGAGTTCGCCTCTAAAACTTTGGTTAGTTTCAACTGAATCAATGAACGATCAAACAAAACAATCCTAACCGCCGACTGATCACTTGAACTTGATGCAGCAAGCGTTGCTTTCGAAACAACTTCTTCACTCGCTGAAGACCTCCAAAACCGTAATATTGCTAATGACGATCGTGACATACGGTTTAACATACTCGTAATTATTGTTATTACAGTTTGAACACTCTGAAATTAGAAGAAATCAACAATGACGCATCCTTTCTGACTACGAAGCAATTTTATGACACGAGAAAGGAGTTGGAATTCAAATTTGACGCTGAATTTAAATGGTATACAAATTCAAATTATCTCTTGAAAGCGGATGGAGAGTTCACATTCTCATGTGATCGTATTTAAAATTAGAAATGTTGAAGAGGAACGAACCAGCAGTTGGCATTGATTTCTTACGGATGAGATATAGCCGCGATCTTACACCATCCACTAATTCAACTAGGAACTCATCTGATCACGTGACATCGGTAAATAAAACGGCATTACGTGCGTCACGAAATCTTCAGTCATACACAAATGTGGGGTGATTCGGCCAAGACTCACAACGTGCCACAATGCTCAAGTTGCCTGCAAACATCAAAAATCGCTCGCTCGCTCGCATGGCCATATTCCTAACCCTCTGACACGGGATTCGGATTAACAATGGAGATGGTTAATTGAATGAGGCAATGAGTAGTAATTTTAAAGTTACTTCAGTCTTGACATATTATTAAGAAACAACATATTGCCATGAAACAGCTCATAATCCATAGGGTTCATGATGATTATCCAGACGTAATGATTATAATGAAGGCTGTAAAGCTTATCGTTGAATTCACTGTGCATAAGATTTCACACTTCCTACTGATATCAAATATGTCAAGTTTGGTACTGATTAATGCTCATTTGGAATAATTGCTATATATGCTAACAGAGAAGAAAAACAGAATCTTCATTAAACTGTACTATCATCTTTTGAAAATATTTTGTTTTCTTTAGAGAGTGCTTTAAAACAAACTGAACCAAATCACTCGATCGATGCACGGATAAATATTTTTTTCTGATGTGATTAAGAAGCTCGGATTTTGATTTACTCACCTACTCCTTGCAAGTCCAGAACTGATTATGCGTGTCTGATGTCCAAACCCTATCCTATTTAAAATCTTAATGTTAGCAACAAATTCGTTCTTTTAAATGTTAAGAAATGAAGTTCGGCGAATTATAAAGCTATGTAAACGTGGCTTCATCGAGTCAATTCGTGAATATATCACATAATTTATCTCAATTAATGGTAATCTAATTGAGGATAACAGGTATTGGTATTTAGGTATGTGCAGATGGTAATGATGATGATGACCTATATACCCGTCCAAATATAACAATGTAAATCGCTCCAAATACTTTCAATAAAGTTGAATAAATACTTTCCCAAATGCCACTTCCACAAACAATCGCTATCCCATCCCATCCTATCCCATTCCATCTATTCGATCATCACAATGCGTTCGTCAGCACCGTTATTCTCAATCATCTTCATTGCAATTTTGCAACACCATTTCACAATTTCAGGTTAATTTTACGGTTTAGTAGTAAATTTTGTCGAATCTATCTTAGAATTCTGAGTTTATATTCTACGAATTTGTAGCATTAAGTGTTCAAAACGAGACTGATCAGTCTTATTGTTTGAGGAAGTTGTAGGAAATGAGCGTTGAGTAGTGTGAAAATATGTAACATAAGATTAGCTAACATGCGTATTTTTCGTGCTTTAGCAAAAAGAGTCCAACTTTAGTGCTATCTGTAAGTGTTCATTAAAGCATTCTTGAATGCGTCAACAAATCTGATAACTTCAATTGTTCACAGTCGCGTTGACTGCTAAGTTCCGACCTCAAACTACTCGTATACATGTGCATTTTTGATAAAATCATGAATAATCTCCGAATAACATAAATGTAGTTAATTCACTTGCCTTTAAGACGATATATTGAAGAAATTTTACAGACACATCGTTTCAAGAAACAAATCGTCGAGTTACTCATCAGATAATCAATCCATTATTACATCCACTCTTAAAGTTATTCGATATAATGGAAAACAATATAAGACAATTGGAACATGCTGATGAGGTTCAATCTATCTCAAACATTTTTTCATTTACTCACCGGCTTGTTGTTCGTTCAAATGCACTCAACGTGCCGATCGCCATCAGCAAGATGAAGTTTCCGCTTGATCAATCTTTATTACACCTCCACTGTAACAATAAGGATAGATACATCGTTTCATAGACTCCTTATAGCATTATTACCTACGAAATGTCACCAGTCTTGCATCTTTGGATAATTTAAATCGCTGCTGCTTTCATTAGGAGGTATTCCAAAACTTTTATACTGGTAGATGTGGAAAACACTAGAAAGAGGAGCGTAATCAATGGGGGAGGAGGTGGCAAGGGACGCGTCTTCTCTGGAGGCTGGAAAAAAGGGCAAAAGTAAAGGAGGAAAAGAGAGGAGAAAAAACAAGGGAACGAAGAAGAAGCAAAAGATAAAAAATTACATGCCAATATTCGGTTTTCGCCTCATTCGAAGCAAAAGAATTAAATCCGTTTTTGGGCCAAGTTCCCCTTCGCGCCCCTCCCTCCTCTAAAAAATTCTGACCAAGCCCCTCTCTGAGTATATTCGCATTTGATTCGTCATCAACAAATGATTGAATGAACAGATGAATGAATCTGATTTTGTAGAAATAAAATTCAGATTGCAAAAAAGCAGTATGACGAAAAGCTGCCAGAGTCGATATTCGATTTGTTGACACCAAAACCAACCACAACAACACCGAAACCAATAATCGAACGATTATTTGAACCATTTCTCAATCCTATCAAAAATGAATTAAATAAATTCAAAGAGGTTATTTTCAATGTCTTGCTCCATCACTTCATATTGTATTTCTTCAGCGACTAATATCACATTCTCTGAATGTGCTGAATTTCGATACGGATCAAGAGAATAAAAACAAAATCATTTGATGAGTTTTTTGTTCATTCTTTGCAAGAAATGTTTTCATTTTTAGGCAACAGAAATGACCAAACGTAATCACCAACGCATCTCAGAGCACGGTAGATTGCCGATATCAAACGACAACGAGATCGTATCTCCGAACGTAATGACGAACAGTGACTCAGCACGTCGTTCACCATCGAAATTTGTTGACGACAATAAAATCACTTCGCAATCATCATATGATGATCATGAGGTAATCCTAACAGAATATATTGACTATCGTTGACTTAACCATCTTTTCGAGAGTTTTTATTAGTATAGGCGTCTCAGTTCCTCTAATTATATTCTGTCGTCTCGATTCCATAATGTCAAGAAAACCGAACATTTGTCAGGTTGAATTCTATAGCTTGATCCATGTGCGAGTTTGTTTTCAGCACCGTTTCCAACCTTCATATCTTCTAATGAATAAATAATCCCTATGAAAAATAATAATGATAGTATGAAAAATAATCCATCTCTATTTATTGCAAGTTTGCATTAGAGAATTCAACAGAAGGGAAACAAATTGACAGTGTTACAATCGACTTTCATTACATAGGGACCACAAATCATGTCACTGCTTGAGTCGTTCGGTCAAAATGTGCATAAAGATGACGAAATGCACGTTGGTAGAGATAAGTCCGTCAATATACTCGGAATGCCAGTTGGGAGACGAGATGGATTAATCTTTAATCCTTTAAATGGAATCAGTTTGGGGAATCAGGATATGTACGGTCCTGTTGCAATCAACGATAAATACAATATCAACTGGGGATTTATCGATAAAATCGGTCGATTGATTGATTCTTTATCAGACAAGGTTATTCATTATGTTTTCTAAGCAATATAATCAAAAATTATTCGGCACTTTCTTATGCAATGATCATTTCATCATATGCCCATTAGTCACATATTTCTGAGAATCTTTGCTACCATTTTCCAGAAAGGAAGACTTATTTATCACAAATTCATCCGAAGAGATGCAAGAATTTGTTAAAATCAATCACTGAATTAACTGAAAAAAAAACAATTACTTTAAAACAATCCGATTTCAGTTGATTTTAATGCAGTAACACTTACGACAGCTATCTTATGATTACCTAACTACAAGTTGAACTCGTTTCATTTCAGGTGTAATTAAACGAACACCTGTGTAATTTAACATAAGGTGCACGATATACTGACATACATTGTCATGTGGTCATATCATGTTAATTATCAAGATCATTATCTATACTCAGTTTCCGAATATTTCGTTGATATCAACTTCAAATACCTCGTTATTCCGTTACTATCCATTATTGTGCGTTTATGGAGGAATGTGTGGGAAGAAGATTGCGATCTCACAATCTCTTGTTGTGATCTCTTGTCAGATAGAAACATTCAATATCGATCAATAATTTGTTTATGCCTGTCTTGTAAACGATATTATTTTTGTGAATGCAACATTGATTGTATGGAAATATTCTGAAATCATTTCTTGTATAAAACAAACTCGTACACTCTCACACACTAATGATTATTTCATATCCTAATACCTTATCTAAATTTCGAATGCAAAATTCAGTTTTCATTTTGCTCAGTGGACGACGAATCACGTATGCCTTTGATATAATAATAACTGATTATGGAAGGAGAAACCAAATCCCCAAAAGAGACTGCAGATAATCTGAGCAGATGAATTAATGGAAAAATAACTGGAAAATATACGAGTTTCTATTGGATCTATTTCGAGCAATAAATCTATGCATAAAACGGCGGTTAAGAATTGCCATTACGACAGAAGTGGTATCCATTCAATTGGTTAATCACCTTAAGTCTTTCGTGACTTCTTTTTCGATTATTAATCCTATTGACTAATTGAGTTTATTAGGAATGTGAGTGTTTCCGAGTGCGATTGAAATAAGTCATTCGTTTCGATTCAGTGAGCGTAAACAAAACGGATCAAAACCCTTGAACAAATAAGTGACATTGTTATGTGCTCAACAAAGGTGCGACTGAAAAGAACTTTCGATATAGTCATACTTCAGAGTGACTCTTAGTGTACGTCTTAACACTCAATTATTAACAAACAGAATTTCGTATTTGGATTTCATCGAGGTCAATAAGCAATTCAACATTCGACATTGCTTGCGCCTGCATAATTTCATACACGACATACGAATGCACTTGAACTGCGACACCTTCTGTGCCGTTACCATCGTCACACTGTGAACCAAAAAATGCCATTCGTTCAGCGTGCGAACATGAAAGATGCACACCGTGATCCGTTGAAATGAAAAAGAGTAATTTCGTAACATTTTATTAATATCAGGTGATGTAAGACCTTATCAGTCACTTTAGTTTTTATCTGATAAAAACTGATAATTTTGTCCTGAAAAGATGTGACATTTTGATATTGGCACGGTAGATCTTATGAGCTTAAGAAGTATCACCCTTGCCCACATACGATCTCTGCCCACTTACTTTGTGCGCTTCATGATTTGTTATTGCGTGACATCTACCGACTAAGGTGCACAAGTGTTGTGGATGTGACACGATCATATGGGTCAAGATCGTGAGACATCTAACCGATCTTAACAGATTCACGTAAACGACTTGCTCGTTTGTCATTATGTTGCAGAACACTTCGAGTGCAATTCGAATAATGAAATAAATGCAATGAATCAGTAATGTTGTTTCAATCGAGGCAATTAATAGAACTGAATCAAAAATTGTTTATTCACATGAATGTTTATTGAGTGCATAAATCGAAAGTGTTCAACGATTCCATGAATGGAACAAAGATGTGCGATAAAATAGGACGGACATATATCTCATAAATGAACAACGAGTGACCATTTTGATTCACCGCACCAAATGAATAGGCTGCCAGCCGTCTTCCCACTTCTCCATGTTCTGTCATAACGATAACTGACAATTGTACAAGTGAACAAACGCCATGATGCATCGTTGTGCATCGTTCGTTTTGTTGTTTATTTATATTTGTTTTGTTGACTTCAACTATTCGGCTAAACCGACTTTTGCTGAGACGGTATTCGATCTAAGTCCCGATCTTCCGGATGAATCGATTTCAGAAAGCGAAGATGGGCAATATTCCACTGAAACCGTTCAAATATTAGCAATAACAACAACAAAAACACCTCCTGTGTCAAATGAACCGCCACCGCCGCCACCGTTGTTAAACTATCAGCCAAATCAAAATGGTATATTCCCATCGCTGAAACCTTTGGGTATATCACCGGATTTAGTCCCTACAATCCCCGCTAACAATCAGCAACCATTCTTGCCACCTATTCAAGTCAGCCCATCCGTCTTCGCCCCACCTCATCCACAAAACTTTGAATCGATAAATCAACTTCAGCCCAGTGCACGTGTAATTGTTCAACCTCATATTCAAACACAAACTCCGATTCCGCTCCAGTCGACCAGGGTCGTGAATGTTTCTCACCCGCAGTTCCCAACGCAGTCCGCACTTCATAATTCTCAGCATTCAGAAGCAACCCCTCCACGAGGTCTTCTCCATAGAAGTGAGTCTATCGTCCACACTCCCGTGAATCTCCCTACTCAAAGGCATCCGCACGAACCAATATCCGTGTTCTGGTTCAAAGAACGTTACGACGTATCGAGTAAGTTACCTTTGACTTCGTTCTGTTCTGTTATCACCTTTAATATCAACGTTATTCGTTATTATTACCATTTATCATTTTTATAGTTACTGTTGTTGTTGTCATTATAATTACTGCTATCAACAGTATTATTATTATGATCACTACTATTGTTGTCCTCTTCATAAATCACCCGTGCTGAGATTGAATCGCCGAATTAAAGAAAACATCGTCATTAAAACATCGTTGATCGCTCTCATATGAATAAGATTAGATTGTATCGTGACGGATTCTAAAATGAAAAATTCCGCAGTCAATGGGAGTGTTTGTAATCGTTTTGATCAAAAACCGGACCTTGGGAGAACCCCGATTGTGTGGCCGAAATTGAGAGCCGATACCATCTCTAATTAATCTTCTTGAACAAGCTACTATAGTAAACTTTGAACGCTTGAAATAAATGTCTTAAAATTGATCGTTGACCAAATCTCAAACATTAAGTAACATTGATTTTACTTCAGGTAACATTGATTAAGCATTTTGGGAGGGGTTTGTTAAGATTGAATCTTTTCGTGAGTTGAATATTTTGTTGGAATGGGCTGATTGAACAGCAGTTATCTGAAACAACGATTGAATGAAATAAAGAAGATTCTATCGGCGTGAAATTTGTGGTTTTTGGTTGGTTTGTGGATGTTCTTTGGAATTATTCAATGACTGAAAACAAAACACATTTATTTATTCGAGTTGCTCGAGTCGAAATGTTTATTAAAATTTATAAGTGCTAATGAATATTTGTTCTTAACTGATTTCATTTATACAAAACAAACGCAATCGTCATCAGAAATGTTCATAATTTACCGTTCAAATACTGAATGATGCTCATAAATTCTTCAAACTTTCGCAATTGTCATACCGATGTGTGTACCTAACGGATGATATGTCTATCATTCAATCATTCGTAATGCGTAATCACTGATGCAAACACGTTTTTTTTGGGCACAATGTTCAAATTAACACGATCTATTTCCTGTTTGAGAATGTTTTGAATGATCTCATTGGTTCATAGTTAATTAGGTTTTAATATGAGATGCTGTGTACATTCGTCATGGTTTATTTCATTGATACTCTTCTGATCTGATAATCACCGAATGGTTAAGCATATCTGCAGGTGAATCGATGAAGTGTTCAGCAAGTTAGATTAATATTTACGCTATATATTCTTCTAAAATCGAAAAAGCGTCTGGTCAAATTAATTAATGCATTTTGAAGTCAGACAGGACAATGAATAGACTGGTGAATTATTAATTAATTGGGAGACTACAAGGGATCATTACTACCATACAATCACTTAGAGCTCTAGCTGCTGAAAAATAACATGAAAAACGAAAGAGCATGGATGATGACAAAAATACCCGCATGTCCTCAAATGTCAGTGAATAAATTCCACGAAAAACAGAAGAATCAGTGGTTCTTGGAAGGTCATCAGCCGATGGAATGTTTCTGCCCCGTTAAAGCGGTTCATAAAACATCTCAAATTTATTATTAATTTCGACGAAAGTTGCAACCGCTCTGCCACTGTACTAATACAATAATGTACTAGTATAACGAAAGTACTAATACTGTACTGATGTAAACACTGCTATGGTACAAATATAACAGTGCTCGTCATGACCACTGTAAAACTATTAACGTAATTAGCACTATTTGAATGCATTTCCTTTCAACCGTATCTTAACCACATTTATGTCAGTATTGTCTCATATTAATTCAAATAAACAATACAAGTTGCAGCATGTTCAAAAGATTTCCGAAAAGTGGCAGCAGAATTTCAACGCAAATTACCACGGAACATAATTCGAAATAGTAAAGATACTAAAATTATTGCAATGGTTGAACGGATATTAACGGACTGCCATAGAAAGTCAGCCACGAATCACTGGAATCGAATATCCGATCTCCTTCCAAAAGTTGCTCTCTCATTGAGGTTATTTTTCATTTCCCTTACTTGTCTTAAATTCACTCCAATTTCATTCACTACTACAATATTACACATCACTTTAAAATTTTATCATTCGTCAATCAGGAAATTGAAGTGATTTGATCGGAGTGAGTGACGTGTCGGTATATATTCAATTGCTTGGAAGTTCGATGATGGTGTTAACAGAAGCAGGCTTTAAACATTGCCACAAAAATGAAATTATAATACATTAAAACTATAATACTGGCGCGTTATTGTAATTAGTGTTCGTCGGGGAACGGAATCCCTGTCGGGGACCCCGACGGGGAACGCGGATAGCGCTCCCCCGCGCAATTTGCTCCTCGACTTTTCTGCGGGCACCCCCCTCGTCCAGTTTTCTCCCCACGGGGACCCCTCGTCCACTTCCGCTCCCGACTGGGAGGACGAGCTCCCCGTCCTCCCCGTCGAGAAACACGGGGAACGGTCATTCCCCGACGGGGTCCCCCCGCGCAATTTGCTCCCCGATTTTTTTGCGGGTAAGCCACCCCGTCCAGTTTTCTCCCCCACGGGTACATTCATCTCCTGGATGGTCGATACGACAGGGTTGAATCGAGTACGAAATCCGACTCGAGGCTCCAAAATCGAGTTTCGAGGGGCCTCGACCAATTTTCATGATGTTATACTTTCAAAATTAGTCACTTTTCACCGCGAAACATGCCCAAGGGAAACATTTAATGAATAAATATCACTAAAAGAAGAACTTATTCTCATCGGGTGGATTTCACCACTATATTTATGAAAACAATAACAAGTAGATAATTTTGCCGATAGGCGGATAATTCTGTCGTATATCCATTCAGATGTGCAACATATGAAACTCCTGGTGAGTACATTTCTCATCACTGTGCGCTCTAATAAGACAGAGAGGCGTATGCCACTGGAATATATTCGTTGGAGTGCAAAACTTTGTAATGAAATATTGCAGAGAACAAATGGAATGCTACGACGGTCTAGTGGAAGAACAATTGGCGTGTATGAATTTGTCATCATTCATATGCCAATTCATACATAAAAGATTTCAATTTCGATTGATACCAACAAGAATCATTATTAAAGAAATGTTCGTTGCTGAGGAAGGAGCTGAAAAGTGTCGTAAAATTATCAAAGATATCCAAAGAAGAAAAAAGACTCGATTGAATGTGTAAAGCTTCCATTTGTATATACAAGATTTTATGTAATATCACATAAATTTGTCTTTTCTTGCGTTATTTGCTACATTTCGTTCCCTATTAATACAAACCACCACTTTGTTAATGAATTGCTACAATCTATTATTCAGTTAAACTGACTAACTCTGAATTAGGATGTTGCTCCATTACGCATCTCGGATGATGCAATACCTGCATATTTCGGGAGCGGCAAGACAACCATTTGCACGCTTCAGCAGTCTTCCGAAAATCCAGATGTATGCTGGTCTCATTTACTTGCGACAAACTCAGGCCTTGGTTTAGAACTGTTGTTGAAGTTACGGTGAGGCTTACGTAACTTTAAGTACGGCCCTTGGATCTAAGCTCGCGCTTAGGCTGAGAACAGGCTAAATTGACACAGTTGATTTTTAAATTTTGCTGTCATTGCCTGGCTGAAAATTATGTTCTGAAAAGCTTATTGGAACCTTTGGCAGAAAGTGATACTGCTTAACTATATTGCGTAGAATAGATTGGTAAATCATCACGTTCAGTGATGTACGAACGAATTCACTTTCTCGTTTATTTTCACCGAAAAAGATGAGATAAAATCGTTCCAAATAAATGTACAACTGTTCGAATGAGAATTTAGTTAAATCACCGAAATTGACATTGTAGATAATTTATCAACAAACCATGTCTTTAAACGTGATCATCAGCTAGCAATAAGCAACTGGGCAAAAACAAAACAGGAACTTTAATGTCGGCAACAACGTTTCCGAGGAAACTATCACTGTTTTCAAGGTATGTAAATAAGTTCGTCTTGCGAAGCAACTGAATCGGAGGCAGAACAAATTCTTAAGTTCACATTTATCGAAAATCGATGTTATTGAATGGATTTCTCAAATGAATGGCGTTATTTCAGATCCACATTTTTTCGGATGCAAATATCATGATAAAGACTAACAAATAGACACAATGTTGCACAAATCAGAGACAAAGATAAAGTGAATTACATATGCACAATCATATTATTTTCCATCATTCAAAAACAATGTATGATTATCCATCTTTGATGAGGCCAGGTAAGACTGACATGAGGTACAAATGTCACTGTTACCAGCCGCCATAGCTCAGTCGGTTAGAGCGTGGGTCTAATAAGCCCAAGGTCGCAGGTTCGACCCCTGCTGGCGGCAAATATTTTATGCTTTGGAAATTACTTATTGTTATTTCGCAACTGTGTTGTGTAGCTTGGTTGTAAGCTTGGAAATAAGGTAAATTCACATCATGGACGTTTTCTGAAGTGGAATATGAGCAATGCGACTAAGACAATTAGGAAGTGAATCTGTTTCAAAATCATTTTCTTGCAGTACAAATGTTTATCACCAACGACGAAGACATCGTTTTCCTGAATCACAGAACACATCAACACACCAAAACACGAAGCTGGATAGTGTTATCGTTTCATCGAACATTATTTCACTTCTTTCATACTCTACCTACAGTGACACGTAAAGACATAGGATACAAATATGGAAATGAACGCACACTGTACGCAGAACAGAATAATTGAACTTTTCTGTTCATTCGACAAGTGAGGAAGTCTCTTTTATAACCCTTTAAAATTCCCGAGAAACGTTTGTTTCAAAATTGCAGTCATCTTCAGATTAGCACATGGTTTGCAGGCTACCACAATGCGAGACTTCGACTCTACTAATAACAGCCCTTCGATGCTCCATTATACACCATGAATTTTCAATGTAATCTGGCGGTATCTCCAAATTTTAGCGATCACAGCAACTGACGTTTGTGATGTTTCGTTTGTCGTGATGCTTCGTGTGTCTCTATCTCTGATGTTCCGTTTGAGGCTCTTTATTATTGTAACAAGCCGTCTTTGAGTACGGAAGTCATCCATTGGCTGTAAATTTCTTCGGCAGAATATCGTTACATGATGTTCATCTTATAAAGTGTTGTCATACTGATTCGAACATAAAACTGAACACGGAGGAAAACTGACAATTTTATTCATTTATCGATATTTCAACAAATTTATTGTCGCTTTCATTTGAACACGACACGTCAAATGAAATCGCTTCAAGTAAATGAGCAAGCTGAACAAATCAAAGTAAACACATCAAAAAGGCTGAAATTACGGTGAAAGTTGGAGTATGTACATAATATCACCAAAATGCATTACGTGCACCTTGTTTGTGAGAGATTGAGCGGATATCAACGAATCCACATGCTGATGATACCATTCCTTACAATTTTCTGACTACGAACAATAACAACTACGATCGATATGTTTGAAATAATATGCCCGAATACCTGATCATTGAAGTGGGAGATGTGAACTTGAGAAAAAAAATAAAATTCATCATACCAAATACGAAAGTTTGCAAGTTGAGCGAAGGCTACAAATCATTTGATGCTATGAACCGTGAATAACAAGTAGAGGCTCATCTCCTTAATACCCTCGAGTATCACGATCGAATCAATCTCAAGGGATTGAAGGAGAGATAAGCACAAAAATGTTGACTACGCAGTACAATACACGATACTTATAAATGTTATGAAACGACTGGTGAAATATTGAAAATGAGAAAAAAAGAAACATTCCTTTTGCGACAGTTAGGAACAGAGAAATTTTAACTAAAGCGGCTGAGATTAAACGAGAATAACCAATTTTTGAGAGGCATGAATACATATTCATCGATGATTGATCGAGTGATCAAACAAACCATTCATAATGATAGACTGATCAGGTTTTCATAATACTAACCGAGATTAACGGTATGAATTAGCATTATTTGTGGCTAATATTTCTTTAAACTGCCGCCGGAAAAAACGCTATTCTGACATTGGGTGATCCTGCTGATGTGATTCATCAATGAGGCTGATCGATCACTGGTAGTCTCATGGACCGATAAGATGTGGAAGACTGTTACGTTGAAAATCACAAAATCGGAGCTATGTACTTCAGCGTATTCCTTCAAACATAATATCGCATTGACAAGCGTCACAAGAAAAACTCATCACGGAGCGTTACAGCGCTGCTGTTCTTGTCAAATAAATTAAGCATCGTTCAGAAAATGAAAACAATACAATATTTGAACAGTTATCGTCAGACAGTGGTCGTTGATCCATAAGAAATTGATGACACTATCATGAAAGCTTCAGTCTGGAATTGAGTAAAGTTGGTGCCCAGTTTGAGGTAAATGTTACAGAATGATACGAAAGATATCTTAAACAATGGTTATGTATCAATATCTGAAAATGTCGACAATTGATAATCGCCGAAATTTTTTCGAATGTCACGACTGAGTGCTTCCATCTGACCACGAGCCAGCTCTTTGAGATCTTCTCTTGAAGCGATTTCATATTCGTTATCATAGCCGATCGAATGAACACTAAAGGTGATTGTGTATTAACAGTTCCTGACCAATGGTAAATGATGTTTGCTGACGGTTAGGACGAATGTGCTAACCAAATAACATCTTGAATCATAAACCAGTTAAATTCAATTCCAACATCTGCATTATTTTCTATTAGTATTAATTTCGGAGTTTTCCTCCTGCTTGAGGCCGTTGTATGTAGAACACATTTTGCGCAAAACTCCTACTGATGCCTTCTTGCAGCTCCGTCGGTACTACTTTTGCAGCAATCCATCTTTTTGATGTCAGATTGAATTCTTGAAGTATCAAGTACCAATCACATCATATTGTACAATAAGCAACTCACCTGTTCCATCGGAAGTTATCAAAAATCGACGATGCGTTAAGAGAGGAACATACACTGTCGATATCGGCATCATTACCGTTATCATTCGACATCATATTACGACGCCTTTTCCTACGGCTATCACCAGCTCTGCAACCATGCATAGTTTTTCAGTAATGTATTCGGTTAACATAAAAAGCAAAGTTATTGCTTCTCATGTAGCATAACATTCCTCATTGCATCATATATGACGACGTTCAAGATAAGTTACTCTATTACTTCAGTGCATGCTTGATCCGTTCGAGACGACCTTCTAACATTTCCGAATCCGAGCATATACCCTCAGATTCAGCATTATCGTATTCCGTATGACAAGCACTCGATATTTCTCTCCTGAAAGAAGATTTCAGTCTTGCACATGATTGCACTGATCCGTCCATTCCAGAATATGAATAAATCATGTTCTCCACATAACCACACCAACTAATACTCATATGTTGTTGGAATTACGCTGCTGCGAAGTAACTCATGTAAAATAAGAAAACACAATTACTGACCTCAACGTCTATAATTCAAAAATGATACCGAGTGAATTCCATTTTTAAAAAATGCTAAGAACATTGAAATAAACCAAATGCGAAAAAAGAACCTGTTGAACCTGAGGCTTCGATTTGACGCTGACAGAGCGGTGGGAAACGGATGACATTCAAGTTTATTATCGATATCCACATGCGTGACAGATGTTAACTCTTGCAACATTCGATCAACACGGTTCGACGCAGCTGTCAGCCGTTCGATGTCATTCGCATAACTCGCACTCGTCAAATCGCTCCTCATCGATCCACCGCCGATACTCATCCAGCTCGACGATTTTCGTCCGTTCATCATCCATCCACTGTGCACCTTCTCATGATTCATCGAATTCTTATCGCACTAAAACTTAATCTCATTTCCAACTTCATTGATATTTATAAAAACCACCTCATACGTAAACACAAAGGATCACATTTCCAACTCGTATTTGCTACGCTACTAACTATATTCTCGACCCAATCGTTATGTTCATTTCATCGGAACCAAACAAACGTGAAAAATGATTTAAGTTCAAAACAGTTATCGTCATTTTATATAATAGAATTAAGTTAGAAGAACCTCAGATGCATTTGAACTCTGAGGACAACAAGATGAGTTGTAAACGGATGATTTTGAAGGTGATTTCTTTTTTTCATACATCAACATTTCGGGTGTTATCCATTCCATATCCGAGTCGGTCTCCACACCAACGTCAATCGAATACACTTCCGATGAGAATGATGAATCCATCGATGTGAACATCTGAAGGTTCAACATTAGTGCAGTTAGTCAACAACACAGTTCAACGGCAGCTTTCAATTCGCTACGATATGTCACCGTCTACAATAACAAATATTTATAGTACAATTTGCATCTTGTTTACATCCTGAACGTTTTGATAATTATTAATAAAGGCGAGAAGACAATTAATCATCGCCTTCTTATGACCATTTGTTATAGCATTCTCCTTTTAGATAGCCATTTGAACAGTTTCCATTGAAATTGCGGATATTCGGAAATCTCGGGCTATTGGGACCCAACGTCCCAAATATAATTATTGGATTACGGTTTCAATTGTGAATACTAATTGGCTTTCGCAATAAGATCTAGTTCAAGAATTATTGTTTGAGGAGGGAAATACCCAAGACCAGCTGATCGCTATAAAAACAGTGAGATGCGAGCCTCTCGAAGCTAGAGGAGTTGTGCCATCACAAGAGCAGTTGTGCATTAGATGAAATAGAAAATCTTTTCACCTGAAGAGGATTTTCTGAGTCTTGATGGATGGGTGGTTCTGTCTGTGAACGCGTTTCATCGATTGATTCAGCGGTAGGATGGGATTCCTCGAAAACGTATGCCGTAAGCTGAGGTGATACAACGATCGGACGAGAATCAAAATTGAAATTTCTCGGTCTAAGCGCCAAATAAATTTCCTCGGATACCATAATACCATAACAAGCAGCATGTTGCATTAATTGCCTGGCTTTCAAGCATGGGTCACCGATCAGTTCATAAGTAGGTCGTTCATTGCTTATCACTGCTGATAACACTGATCCACAGTCGATACCTTCAAATACACTTGTACATACGATTTGCTCTCGGAATTAAACATTCATATATTCGATGCACCAGCGAATTTCATCTCAACATTTTGTAACATCTTTGTTAATGAATTTCATGTTCTTGAGGTGGATGCTTTCATAATTGCGATGACTTTCATGGATGAAATCATCATAACGATTCAAAAGTACTGGATCAGTCGGAATTCTACACAGGCTCTTTTTGCATCACAGAAAACGATGTTCTCATGACGTGATTAATCTCTCTCTTTTTATACATTTACTGATAAAAGATCGGATAAAAAATCAAACAGTAAAGCGTTTCTTCTGAAATTACGATCAAATATTGATAAACAGGTAGGTAATCACCAATATTCAGCGATATTCCATGATCGTTTGCAAATGCAGAAATATTCAAAGTGAACTGAGTTAATTCAGACAATAGATCACCAATTGTTGACGGTGTGTCATGTACCTTAATGTTTTAAGTATTCATTAAATAAAACCTTGAAATCCAACCATATGTTTACTATATTATTAGTCCGTCAAGATAACAGTGTGGTTAGTTACACGACTGTTTCACGAAAGTTTTCATTCTTTGAAAGGTCTGTTCCGTTCAAGAAGTGTCACACTGCTGTGTCTTACAAAGCGGTATAATGAAATGAGAATTGAAATAATGAAATAAGAATGAATAAAAAGATAATACATTTTTGCTTGTTTCTGGTAAGATACCAACTGCAGCAATATACATTTTACTACAACTTTTTATCTTCTCAATACCATGATGTTGCAGAAGAATCTGAAAACAATCGTAGACATCCTTCCTTTCTTGACATAAGGAGGCATTAACTGAACAAAGATATTTATTGCCAAAAAACCGAAACCAAAATCTTTCCCAGAGAGGTAATCTGTAGCCTGCATACAACAAGACTGTTCAAGATATGAAACCGAGTCAATGCAGCGAATATTCATGCCCAAAGAACTGGAAAATAACCTGATCGAAGACGGAAATAATATTTTTGAGTACATAAATCGCGTTTTCACAGTCTTCATCTTGCAGTATTATCTATAAAGTGAATGTGAATTGAATTGAATCTGTTCCGTCACACAGAACAATGAATAATTGTGCGAGATAGTGCCAAAGTTGTCATTTCGGAACAAAAGAAGTGAATGACAACAGATGTCATTCGAGCAATGAGTGAATACTGACATTAATGAATGCAACTCCAACACTGTGACACAAGTGATGATGCAATTCAGATTTACTGTAAAACGTTTGTGCTACATGAGACGGAAGTGCGTTCAGAAGCATTTGCTGGATGGATCGATCAATCTGCTCACATTCACCATTTTCTTCAATCTCCTGCAATTCAACTGAATGGTTATTCACTCGACCAACAATCACAAGTTTATGCCTCTTCTCTACGATCATCAACATCACAAGTTTTATATTCTTCGATATTCGGAATCCTAATAACTTTATCTGGAGTATGATTTAGTAACCAGCAGGTCACTATTCAGTAATCAGAGAGGCTCTAAGTAAGCTCCACAATGTACTCTTCGATTATCCGGTGGACTGAACGTTCCACGATCGCTCGCGGAACGTTCAGTCCACCGCCGTTCAAACGTTCGAAACGTACGACCGCCGTTCAAAAGCACCCAGAGGTAACTCAATTAGTTTATTTGATTGATCACACCTATCTAATTCATTGAAAAAATTTCGTGCAGATCTTCCTGAATTTCACGTGCAGCAAATCCACTCAAAAGAAAGAGTCAAAAAAGAATGACCTTCAGTTTTGACATGAAATCGAGTCTGAGAATTCGTTCATTACTTCGCGACTGAATGAAAATGATCCCGATTAACGTCAACAAGCCCAACATCAGCTCCCATTCAACACGATATGTTCTAAAAACACTCAGTTATATGCAAATTGTAAACGCTTGTAGGATATCACTTGTTTAATCGCACGTTTCAGCAAAATTTCTCAGATAATCGAAACTTTTCAGCTATTCCACGAGATAAATTCTACATCAAATTCGACGAATGAAGTTGACGATTCTAATTTGTTCCATAGATTTATATATTACCGACATGAACTCATTTTTGTTGATTACAATTCAGATTAAAATACGCTCAGTTCATAGACAGTGAGCCATATGAATCTACATTCATCAAAAGTGAAAAGACGACTTCAAACAGATATGATGATTTTAAAAGGTAAATGACGAACTGATTGAGTTGAGAATAAGAATAGTAAAGCATCGGATGAGTGACGAAAACGTGTAGTGAGTATAAGATGAAAGCAATTAGTAGGGCGTATAGCTGCACTATTGATGGTAATCTTATGAAAACCACTGATGATAACATCCATATTGCACAACTTAATAACGAGAAATGTACAACGTAACACTCTGAACTCTCATCCAATTCACCACTTTGTGGACATGAGAACTGAAATGCACACTTTTTAAATAGTTTAATTCGAATTTGTCATTATTCCAGTATATTTGTCATTTAGTAAGATTTATGTGGGTGATGTAAATATTTCTTGGTTATTCACTTCAACACATCAATATTATTATTAAACTAGAGTGATAGTTGGAATATTTTAATTTGCTGTTCATTAGCAATGGGTGTCCTCATCATTCTTTAGATTACTGATGAACAATACACTGAAACAAATTGAAAAAGATAAATGTATACCGTATTAACGATTCCACAAACGAAAAGAAGTGAAAGAATGAGTAATATTGCTGTCGAATGGCCAACAGCAGTTCGTGTTATAAAGTGACAAAAAATCTGAAAAAAAATCATAGAATAACAAAATTATTGGCAGATTCTAGACTGTTGCACTATTTTTTCTTATCAGCAATTTCTGAAACTGACTAAAGCCATGAAACTTCGGATATGTCTTGAAATTTGATTAAATCGCCAACACTAACGAACGACTGATTAATTCCCCTTCCATCCCCCCAGAAATAACACAAAAATCGTGTCATCTATCGACTATCTAAAACCTAGACCAATACATATCAGGCTGAAGAATGCATCATTAATCATTCACGTGAATAACGCAATCAGCACAAATAACATTCGCAAAGGTGGGCTTACCTCAAAATAATTTATGTAAAGCATAAGAAGCACAATAAACATCACTGTTAATGCAACTACTATCAATGCTAATGTTGCGATTTGTCTGAAACATTGAATGTATTTACAGCACTGCAATATCGGATAACTGATTCAACTGCTGGAAAAATGCTTTCGCTTCGTTCACAATTTCACCAAATCTTGATGAAAGTTTGCTATTTAACGCCATCTTTTGCAAAATAAACAGAGGATACACAAAGTTACAATTCATTTCAATAAAACAATTCAAGAATCAATCGTTAAAATTAACATTTCAAAATTTCAACGTGAAATTTCAATCGAAAATTTTACAATTTCACAATTTTGTAGTTTTTAAGGAATACTCAAGAATGATCAGAAATCATTGAAATATGAAACCAAACCGTAAATAAATACCTTGGAAGAACGAGGACATGATAAACGCCATAAACGACCAAGAAGAATATACTGATTGCCAGTGCTGGTATAAACCACTCATCTAATTGCATATGAAACTGAAATATGTATCATGTTTAGGTAAATCTGCACAATTGCAAGATTACGCATCTGCGTCCAAAAAGTAAGAATGGAATTAACTAGAATCAACAGAATGTAACTAATCAACAGTTAGAATCGCCACTCATAGAAAACAAGAATAAATTTCCAAAATCATCAAAAATATCCAATCACGGTATTGACAGCCTTATTTTCACATGATATCAATTCAATTCAACAAAAGTAAATCATATGGTAGAAACAAACGAAAAACCTAACCGCAGTCTCCATTTGTTCATTTCGGAATTTCAGAGTGAGCGACTGCATCAAGCTCTTACCTTGATCTCGCTTATTTGCTAATTTATCACCAACACTTAAAAGTTTTTCCATTTTTCTGGAAAACAAACAAACAGTTTTCAGAGTATCATTAAGATTTCGGCGATGAGGTCATTAAAAATTACTACAGATAAAGGAATGAAGTAATTTACTTCATCACAATGACTCCGAATAAGTCGGAATCAGCGCGGTCAGCTGATAGTGCATAAGCAATGACATGCATTTTCTGGCATGTTTCTGCAGAATCTCATTCGGCTATCGTATTTGCTATGACTTTTGGTCCGTCCTAGAGGAAGGATCAAGAACCATAGCGAATAGAATGCAGAGAATGTTAAACACAATAGATGATTATGATTATGCGATGATAAAAGTACGGAGACTGAAATACTTTTTTCGTCGACCAGGCAAGGCATTCGTCTTGAGAAGAGAATCTGAGGCTGATGCGATTGTTTGCAGAAGACGATTGACAGCTTGAGGCACTGTCACCAGTGAGAATCGACGTAAATTTGGGAATAATGTAGATGAAGATAGATTCGTTTTTAGCTGAGGTACAACACACCAATAACGATCCCTCTTCTCAATGTTGAACTCATAACACTGCGATTGTTGCTTTGCGTTATCGCCCAAAAATATACCACTGAAAATATGTACCATTGTCACCCTCCTTATAAAGTAATTTCATTTTCAAAATATGCGATTTCAAAATATATTTCCCTGACGATATCAAATTTTTATTTCTCCGGCAGCGAGTTCATTCATCACACAAAATGAATAGTTGCTTTTCTTGCAAAAACTTGTCAGCTCTGGCTTTGTTTTTTCGGCATGGAATGACTTCTTCATCACACATTACTTTCATAGTCGTTACGAAATTTTGTTAGTAAATTTTGTTGATAATCAAATATTCGATTGTATCGTAAATAAATTGCGATAATTGTTGATCTGAGAGGATAGATCTATTTCTATCAGGAGTGATACTCATTCACGGTGATACATTACTTTGGATGAATGATTGGTGCGCTCCGCTCAACAGTTGTCGTTGGATGATCTATTTAACAATGCTGCATTGTTTTAATCAATCAACAGTTGCTATTATCTCAGTACAAATCAGAGTCAATATACAATCATCGTTGATTTATATCATAATATGTGATTCGATTTTGATTCTCTCTCGAGTCTCTATGAAATTCAAAATTCATTCAGTTCATTCGTATTTGACTGGAATAGTGAGAAAAACTTTTTTGCTTACGAAAACATTTTTAGAAACCACGGAATTCCGTGGAAAAATCGAAGATTCTCAATAAACATATTCCTCGATAAATCCAATTGCATACCACTTTCACATAAAGTTCCCCCAAAATATCAGCAGAACTCAGTAAACAAGTATGATATTTCATTCATTTTGAGATCTCAATGCAGTTGGCAACATTTACAAGGTTTGCGTTCTTGAAATCCAAGAGCACAACAACGATTAAGCGCTTTCAATTGAAATGCAACGCAAACTATTAAAAAATATGACGACAAAGAGAGTGCCTCAATTTAGAGTGGAAAAAAAGAATGAAAGAAAGTTTAAATGGGAAAATCAAGGAAGATTGAATCGATGATGAAATTATTACGATTGATTTGACGTTCTTTCAATATTAATCGCTTCATCCAACGGTGAACCAATGATATCATAATGCCATTTTGTTGTTCCAACAATACCAGCTGATACTGAACCTGATTCAATACCACAGCACAGTCCCAATTCAATACTCGTTGAATCGCAAAAACTTCTGAATTATTTTATTTTCGGATTGATGCACTGGATTTATCTATTTCAATTCTACCAAGTAAGGTCATCAATTGATTGAATGCATCATCTGATCACACAGTACAACAATTCGACCAGTGAATAAAAATATGTTTTGAATACAGTATCCTTCTTGATAAATCTTTTGAAACAAATGTAATTGCATTCGTATACCCAGACATTCTGATGAGAGCATGTTTTTCAAATCATTTTTAATCATTCCTCACTGTTCTACTGATCCTATTCAAAATTGCATTTTCAAGAGTATTGAAGCATTGTTTTATCAGCAATGACAAAATTATACCATAAACATCATCAGTCTAAGAACGAATGCGCTCAATATTAAAACGGTACCTGATAAGTGCTTGCAAATCGATGGCAAATAAGACAACATTGCGCAAATGATCATCACTAATATTTGGTATACCGGCCACAATGAGAATTCCATCTGATTGCAATCGGATACAGTTAGACTTCTGTAATTGATGTGAATTACTATCAACGTTCATGGTAATACAATATTGTACTAGGTATTCCTGTTCTACTTTCTTCATTACGATTTTTCCGGTGAAAATTGACAGTATTAACAACAACATAACAAATGACGGATATTGCAATATGAACATGGTAAAATATCGGAATGCAATCATAAATTACTGGAATTGCAACTTCATCCCCCGGACTGATCTGCATAAAACAGCATCTATCAGTTCTCTTATCATTACTTTTAGTTCTGATAAAATGCGAACAATTTCATTGAATGGGATACTTCAAAATTTAGCAAGAGATGGTAACATCGCTGTACTTAATCAGAATAATTACCACTACGTTCAATGCATTCATCCACACAGGTCCTACATAATTACGGCTCATTTGCAGCACATAACCAATTTTCTAACATCAGAATTTATTTCAGAATCTTCAAATGTACTGTAATATCGAAAGCACATTATTTATTTTCTATTGAAAGGGAAGCCATAATCTAAAAATTCAGGTTAAAATATATTTTACCAGACCGCTCTACACACTGAATGAGTTATATTCCCTGCTGTTAATTCGCGAATGTCCTTGAGATGACTATTACCAAATGCGACGGTTTTCTTGTATGCATGAGGATGGAATGTTTATTGTTTACAGAAGAAACAAAAGGAAAGTTTTGAACTGACTGAGATAAGATCACAGAAATCAATCACAGTGCATTGCACAACAATATAATGCTGATTATTTGATGAAAGAATCTGATTTGATAAAAAGCGACAACCACGTCTATCAGATTAGAACTTAGAACAGATCATTTTGAGTGATATTTTCATTATTCGTTTTCTAACTAGTGACTCGAGTTTCGTGAGGTATATACGTGATATGTTCTCTTGCATGA
Source organism: Anisakis pegreffii (assembly GCA_035041965.1). Lineage (NCBI taxonomy): Eukaryota > Metazoa > Nematoda > Chromadorea > Rhabditida > Anisakidae > Anisakis > Anisakis pegreffii. Next base: position 74,928 of record JAPYMA010000476.1, read on the forward strand.
GCTCTCTTGTCTTCTTCATTAATTTGAATGAACTCAAAAACCATTGTGAACATGCCCTTGAGACATCTGTTGAAATAAACGTTTTTTAAAAGCGTTTTTTCTGATGAAAACGTTTTACAAGGCATAAAGTTTCACGTGTGCAATGTAGTGACTTCTTCAAACAATTAGCCTTATGTTCATCAATTAATCAGTGGAATATAATGATGAATGAGTGGTTCAGCTTCATGCACTTTAATGAGAGCAGTACATTTAGATGTTTGTTAAATGATTCATGATTGAGCAGAAAATTTGCAAAAAGAAGCGATTTTTTGAGAAATTTCTTGTGATTCCCCGGTGCAATGAAGCTCGAAAATTGCGTTTCTTGAGGCATGACAAATTCAAACTGACTGTGGCTGAAAGAGACGAAACGAAACTAATGATGCTGAAATTCAATATATTGGAAGTAGATATGATACTGATGTGTTGATTAAATAAGAGGAAATGTTGCTGAGCATGAGAATATCGATTTGAAAAAATGAGTTTCGAGTGTCTCGGTGGAATTTTTGGAGAGCGTATGTGATGAAATATTGGAGAAGACGAGAACGGAAAACAATTTCTAAAGGTTGAGGGATTTAAAGGAAATGAATATGTACGAACAGACGACAGTTGAAGGAGAAAGAGGAGAGAGTAAAGCAATTGATTGAGCAATATACCATTTTCGGATGACAACCGATGATTAAATTTACAAAATCGGATATGAATTTTGATATACTTCAATAATTTTTAATTTATTCCATCTTCATTCCACTTCATGGAATCTGCTGCGAAAAAATGAAGTTAATGACATTGAAAATAGGTGATAATTTATTATCCTTACAACAGACCAGAATGCTCGACAGACACGTGAGCAACACCAATATAATGAAGATGGTTGATTTGATTGGTCAAAAATGAGATTTTGAAGTGAAACTATAAAATGCTGCCCACCTCGAAAAGGGACGAAACGCGCCTTACTGAGACAGACTGAGTCTAAACATTGTCTTAGAGAGATGCATTTGAATTAATGAAAAAAGAAAAAAACTCACAACTTTCATAGATGCATTTTATGGGGTTCTTGCAATGAGCAATAATACTAAACTTTATTATAAAACTGACTTTTGCAATTTGATCGATCCGCGAGTTGAATTCATTCAGCAAGCGAGCGCTGTCCTGTGGACTGCACTGCGAGCAGATTTCCTCGAGACCAATCAATCGTCCATAAAAAACACTGAAAAACTCCATACTGATTGATGCTTTCAAGGTTGCACAACTGCATTCAGGACTGCTTAATCGATAAGATTTCACACAGTTATGAGACATACGAAATTGCAACTAAGCGTTCGTTTTGCAGCCATTATGGTGATTTTGGAATATCTTGAAATCGTGTTTTCTGAATTCATCGATAAAATATCATCAATTCTGAGTCATATAGTAAGTTTCTGTAACATATACGGAATTCAGAGAATCAATTCCAAAGAAATTTTATTCATCACAGACCCCACGTCATCTCTTACGCTGAATTAATTATGCTTCGTTCCTGTTTCAAAGCAATCGTTATCAAATCAAATTTTATGTAGATTTTATGCAGGTAAATTGGTTTTTGATGCATTCCAATTATTCGAACACTTTTTGTACTTATTACTGCACTGTTTCTATCTCATTTACTATCATATAAAGCGATTAGCAATTACTATATTATAATGATTTCTTTCGATATCGCGTTCAAATGAATTTGTTTCATTTTTGCGTTGTTGAAATTCGGAAGAAAAGGAGGGAAAAATGCGAATTTGATTAGTGCTGATTTTTCTTTTTTTGCTCATTCAGACAAAACGAATTTCGATAGAAAAAGATAACGAACGCACCGAATGCGAATGAGTGTTTGCAGTAATGAAAAAAATGCAATTGATAATGAACAAAAGAAAGTGTCTTTGTTTTGAATTTATTACGATTGTGAAAACAATATTTGATTGATTCGTTTGCAATAATCACAGATACAGTTCAGAATGAGTGAATTGATTTTTCGGTGAAATCTGGTTGAGACAAACGAATATTTCGCAGTGTTTATGAATCGAACTCGGATTCAGTGACGTCGTGATGAAAAATTGTTGTGATGAAAATCGAGCAACTCTTGAATTATTATATTGGACAACGAAATTGATATGTGTGGGTTTTGCTTTGCGGCAGAACAAAGCTTTGAATAAATAGTTGGGTGTAACAGAAAGATCATCTGCTCAATTGTTGCGTTCAAGACTGACTAGCTAAAACAATAATTATTTCATAAACACGCTCTGAACAGTCATGTGGTCGTCACTAGTTAACACACCTAAGCTAACTGTTCAGGTGTGTGAATGATGAAAAATGCATTTTTGCACGTGCGCGAGGTTGTTCCGCGAATAACATATTTATAGAGGTAGTGAAACTTACGTCACTTGAGCGTACTGTTCGGTGTAGAGAGTTGGTGAAGTTTTGGTGAAATACTGTCGAATTCCATGAACCAAATGCGGTGGTACCACAGAGGACACTAGTTCACTCTGTAAGCTGCTTTATTTCATGATAATATGCCGCCTCATTGAAAGTGCGGTAAACGATCACACAAAGTCGTCTTTAATTCATTGCTTATCACATCGTTGACAGCTGCTGATGAAGACAGAGTACACGGCAGTCGAAAATCGGAGAAAATAGGTCAAAAAAAGAGAAGTTCCCTCAGAATTTTCTTCTAATCTTCAGCAAAGCACTTTCAATTTGTTATTTCAGTGCGTTTTCATCAAACGTTCGTTTCAATGAGGAAAAAAGTTCAGTATAATTGCAATTTTCATCATACTGCACACTGCTCAGACAATTTTATCATGAAACATTCCACTCCGTAGATATTTTGCTCATGCGAAATTGACGAATTCTCGCTCGATGAAATTCATTACATAACAATTTAGGCGTCAAGGAGATTAAACAAGAGCAACAATGAAGCTTCTAAAAATGAGAGCAGAAATCAATAATTTAAAATCCTCCTTCTAGCCCAGCATCATTATCCATCAGAAATGAAACACATTCCAACAATGATCTATCACCACATCAATTACACTTCGCCTCACTTATTTCACGACAAACCCATCACCATTCGCTTATTGTTTCTCGCTTACCGATGATTTTTTGCATTTGCCAAACCGTAAATAGCCGAATGAAACAAAATCTCGTGATGAGTGCTATCATTTTCATGAAACAATTTTCTTTCTGAAGCACTGATTGAAATCTTATAGACTCTATTGAGCGGTGTTCCGTTCAAAGTGCAGTTGGATTCACAGCGATGGTGCGAACATTCTTGAAGGATTAATTTGCACTCGATGGGAAATATCCTCGAACGAACAGTGAAAAAAAATTGTCATTTTCCAAAAATTAATCACCAATGCGGAGTTCTGTTGAACGGCTTTTTGTTCAGCCGTAAACGCGTTACGTGCCCTCAGGAAAGCACTTCGACTGATCCGATCCTGAACTGACGCTGCGTAAAAGCCAACGAAATGCGTCCATAGATGTATCAATGCGGATGCAAGGAACTAAAATTTGCTATGTTGAAAAAAATTGAGAATCAGAGTTGTATTATATAAACACTGATTTCGAAGTGAATCTCATTCACTCATTGAACTCTATGTAAAACACCATCTTCAGATAGATTTTCATTTTTCAAATGAAACTTGAAATTTTGAGTCTTCTCTTGGCGTCACGACCAAAAATTCATCCATAAATGTGACTGTCATAAAAAATTAGACCATTGTTTGATTCTTGTTACGAATAGAAAATTCAAATAAATGCTTCAAAATTGATGATATCATTGGTGCTCCTCAGTGTGCAAGCAGCACTATGATTTTATTATGAGCAATGATAATAAGCGACTAGAAGCACTCAAAAACTGTTCGTCTTTTGTCTTGTTTCCTCTCTAGAGATGTTATAACGATGTGGAAATTAAGATGGTGGATGATGTGCAAGTGGATGAAGATTATACCAAAGATAATCTGACATTTGTGGATGTGCTGTGTAATTCTGCAATTGCACACTTCTAGTTGGCTCTTTCATATCGCATTTCATTGCGAATTAGAGATCAACAAACGCCTCCCCTCCGCACTCACATGAATATGTGGATATTTCATGCTTAAACAGCATAAATTCACGCTGTTCTCCATTCATCCGCAATATCATGTGGAAATTGAGTTTTATTAACATGGTGATGATTCAAAGAAGACCAGAAATTTACTAGGATTACAATTTTCACTGGGCTTACTCATAAACAAGTCACTGAAATGATACAGAAGCCACTTTAAAGTTGTCATAAAGTGCCATTTTACAGCACAATAAAACACAATTAATGCTGATGTTCTATGTCCTTGAAAGTTCCCGTTGAAGTCAAACTGAAAAAGTGGCGCCAAGTGGATAGATGTTCCTTACAAAAATTGCGCACCAATAAATATTTAGAGTCACCGAAAGAAATCGTTCGAATGAATCTTTATCTAAAGGGTAAATATTCGAGTGAATATGATTTATTCTGTGAACGAATGCTCGACCAGTAACGTTCTTCTCATTACGAACAAAAAAGAGCATGAAACAGTTATCACTGAAAACAGACCCCAATACATTCAACGTCTTATTGCTTTCTCGCATCATACAACTGAACTTTTCACAGACTATTTCTCTTTACACTGATTCAGTTATAAAAATTTTATGGCACAATTTCTGATGGCATACAGATATTAGCAATTATTTAAACTGTTCATATCAGTTCCGAAAAATCTCTCACATAACAGTGAGGATGATCGCTTCAACTGCATCATATGCGTAGCAGTTTTATGATGATGAAAACTTGTTGGAGGTCTGCATATTGGAATGAATGCGATGAAATCACAATGGACGAGTAATATCACGTAGTCGAGAAAAGCCGAATGCGACTTGTCCACCTAACAGGATCGATCACTTTGATCGGAATTAGGTGATGAGCAGCCGATAACGTGAATTATGAGAAAATGACTGCGATAATGTGATCGATTCTGATGCACTGTTTTACTCTTGCATTTAGACTGACAGTTTAGGTTGCTTCAGTTTCGGTTTTCTTTCTGGCACAAATACATGCGAAGAAACGTTGTAAGACGTATGATAGATTTCACGGCTTATGTAAAATTTTATAAATGCATATATTCGGTGGAAAAAATCTTCATATACAGTTGAACTGTTTGTTATCTCATAATCACTGAGAGAACGAGAACGGTTTCATTTGAGCGTTGAAAAGCACAGATTTTGAGTCACTTTTTAAAGATTTTCATTTCATGAAAATAGAGTAAAACTGAAAAGCAGTAGCCGTTGCGGTTCAAAAATGCGTTGAATACTTGAGAGATGAGTGGATTTCAATTTTATCAATCAAATTAGAACTGATGCTGCGCTTTTTTTTGCGAATGATTCCACCGCTATGATAAACAGCCGCTGCAGTGAATGTAAATAAACACTTGAACACTTACAAGAAGTCTACTCTTCAGTCACAAAAGAAATCTTATACCTCAACTTGAACCGTCTTTTCAGCTTTCGAGTAGTCAAAGTGCATCGTCAATTTAAAGGCTTTGGAATAAGTAATTGCAATCAATCAGTTCATCTCCGTCGAGATGCGCTATATCGCGGACAATTTTTATGGTAACGTAAAGTTTTTTGATGGAGATGAGTCAGACTCAGTTGATTGCATTCAAACTGATTATCTGTTAACATTTGCTTACTTCCATAAACATTTATTGTTCATAAAAATGAGCTCATTTATGTCATCTGCATCTCATTAGCCACCGTTACAACAATCACGCAGAACATTTATTCGCTCCAATATAATCAGAAATAATACCCAAAAAATATGAAATATGTTACATTTCAATTTCAAAATACGCTCAACACCCAGATCTTATCGCAGTGATCGATGTCAAATCTTGAAAGCCCTTTCAGCTGTCTGATAACTCAAGAACAGTGTGTGCTCCTTATGCAATAGCATTGCACACCACAGCCGGTCACTTTCTCAACATATCCAAGAAATTGCCAAGACTGAAAATCAACCGTCAACTTTGCGGGTATCTCGCAATGATCCTTTGAGTTCACAGGTGATGAAACTGCTCCCGTGATCTATTCCATTGAGCGTGCTTGGCAAGAGTGCTAATAACAGTTGAAAAGTAGAACGTAAGCTCTAAGCCGAGACTAAGCATCACTACGCATAGATCAAAAAATATTTTTGTTAATAGAGGATGTAGTGCGAGAGGAGAGATGAGCCATAGTGAATATGACATATGTTTGGATAAATGCGCTTTAATCTATCACTAACAACTGCCTCAATACCACACATCGTTCGATAAAACAAAACTCTTAAACGCAACATACACCGAAACAATTCATTTTCGAACAAACGTACTCTTTAATACTCACATTTTCCTCAATTATTCCAATCATTTCCCGTTCAAATCAACTACAAAATTGAGGAATTATAGAAAATTGCTCAGCAGTTTTGTTAATTTATAACATTCCCATACTTGAATTCATAAATATCAAAAACATCAAAGGGTGGAATAAGTACTGCGCATTACTATAAAACAAGTTTGATAAAGGCTCATCGTCAAGAAATGGTTGTGACAGCTGAATTAGATGATATTTTCGGAAATTGATACAATCGAAGAGAATACTTAAATGAAGAAGTGAATGAATACTTCAATAAACGAGCACAAATAGAACAGTTGGTGAAGACTCAAATTTCATTTTCATTTGTAATTTCAACCACTTTTCAATCATACATATGTTTTGGAGAGTTTCACTTCATCCGTTTAAAATTGTTGGAGTGATATTTCGAGGTTCCTCAAAATTACACAAAAACCGTGACAATAACCGAATCAAATCAGGATTGTATTGACCGTTAAGAAGCTGAGAATTACTTCAGTGTCTTAAACTCAGATGTTCCTTTTCGATCCAATTGAGCGTTCATAACAATTCATCAGTGTAGTCAGCATTTCGTGTTGACAATAAATCATGTTTGTTTTCATTAGAGTAACAAAGCAACTAGTTTTTGGACTACAACAAGTAACAAAATAACATTTTCCGCTAAAAAATTTCTCAAAATATCACACAAAAAACGGAAATCAATGAAAACTGATGTCACTGTGATGTCATCATCAGTACACCTTCGTCATTCAGATGAATTTCCCTTGAAAGAGTGCAACTTTCCGCTAGCCAATCGCTTTCGAAAAGTGCGATCGACAAATAAAACAACAATTTTGCACTTAAGACTGAGCGAAAACCGATACTGAAAAACCTTTCGCGCTCAAGCAAAACTGTCAAGCGTGAGAAGTATCACTTTAGGGCGAATCATATTCGAATATATCGTTAAAGTGTTCAGTCTCAGACAGCATGTAGTGGTTTGGCTTTAATCGAATTATACGTTTGACAATATGCGACAAACAACGATGAGTGAAGTGAATTTCTATTGTGTTTCGAATGTTCAATCAATGCTTCTCACCGACCTGCATCCAATATTATACGGTTCTGTGAAACATCTATTCGGATTCGAATTGCCTTTCTCAAAATTGAATAACCCGTTCATGCAACGGTCTTCACGAGTGAATGAAATTTTATGAATTTGTTTGAGTATCGCTATTCGATCACATCATATACTCGATTGATCATCGCTCTTTTGTGTAGCAATGCAATTAAACATGAATGTATGTACATGGGTGCAATCATTCACTACGAGTTTAGCAATTGAATGTTGTTTGCATAATACTACCTTAAATCAACAATCATCAGTGAAAAAAAAGATTTTTTGCGATAATTTGAGCAAATATGATAAAGTCGATTTTGGAATCGTTGCTAAAAAATACCTTACGAATATTGAATACTATTGAATGTTGCATCAAATTCAACTGTATATTGAATAATATACAACAATTATATTTATTGTGGGTTCTATTAATGTTTTCATAATTGCCGTCAATTATATACTCATGTGCGAGTCGTAACAAACAAAATCTCTTTTTGCATTTACTCAAAATTTCACTGTGTATATTTGCGTTATGTTACGCGACTTTAATCGTTAGTAATTTCATCTCAACCAAGTACAATTTAGTGTGATTCTTTTGTGAAATTTCGAGCAATAATACTGGTATGATGGGAGTGAAATGAATAAATTTATCGCAGCACTCTTTACTGAAAATGATGTTCGCATAATATGCGAAGCTATGCAGCGGAAAGAAGAAGTGAACAGTGTGGGGAGGCGAACAAATGTCAATTAGTGCTGAACGAACGAATTTATGATATGAACCATCATTAAAGTTTCAAGTTAATTTCAGACTGCAATGCAGGTATCGATAACTTGATGCGAGAAACTGCATTCGAAAACAGTGACCCAAACCTATCATTTCAACTAGCTAACATTTTTTATGAGAAGAGTTTGTTGAATCAACCAGGTTTTAAAATATTCTATGCTTTACAGTTACTGGGCAATAGGATTAAATGGAGATTGATTATGATGAGTATGAGTTGAAATTCGATGAAATAAAGTACCTGAAAAGAAGAAAGAGGAAAGAACAAACCTGATTGATGGTGATTGTTCTGGTGAAATAAATAAGTGCTATTAATTGCGTAATGGATAGTAAAGAATTAATTATAATAATATGGCGTAGCTTGAGAGGGATTATCGCGTAAATGGTGAATATTGTAATAACGGTTGGCAGCAGTGACGAATATGTAGATGGATAAAAGAATAAACATGTGATTATGATTAATTGCAGCGTTGAATATGTCACGAATTTATGGAGTGATGGCTTTAACAAAAGAATGGTTTGCAGAAGTAATGCGATGATGATTTCGAATGCACAGATTATGAAGATAACATCATACTGAACCAGATGTATTAGCAGTAATAAAAGAATGGATATTGTATAAATACATAATAAATATAAGATCTGTCTCTTGATATTCCACTTAATTGATTTCCAATACAATACTTCTAATGAACTATCACCGAATACAGCAGCCATCAGACCAATTCCTCGCCTGCTTCCATCCAAACAACAATAACGATCCACCACCAAACCAACCTATCTATGAATATATTTATAACACATCCACCGTCAGCTATCCATCCCCCTATCCCACTGCGCTTCTCATCGCAACTATTTCCATCTGCAATTTCTCATCATCTTTACGTTAAACGTGTTCTCATCTCATCTCATCTCATCCATTCATTTCATCAATTCTAATCATATTCCACAGTCAGCTCAAGTCTCTCTCCCAAAGCACTCCCTTCTCAGTTCGCACAATATTCCACTCTCCTCATCTTAATTCCACGTCTAACCGTTACCTCTCTCATATATTCTCATGTTTTTATGCTCCATATTCTCAATATTTCCTAATACATTCTCATCAAACACTAAGAAGTTTGGTTTCTATTAATTTGTCTTGATACGTAACATTTTCCTTCGAATTTCGTTGCCAATTTAATATCATTTTAATGTCTTATTCAAAGGCTTTTTGCTCTGAATTCAGCCTTTTCTTTACCAATTACAACTTTTCGCTACGGTATGTTCCCGCACACCCAAACATCTCGCATATGCTTTCAGCACGAATAACGAAAATATGTGGATAAAAGTTATCGGCTTCTATAACCGGAATGTTGAATAATTCATCAGAAATCAATTGTTCCCAGCTGCCATTTATTAGTAACAATACTTCTAAGCGATCTCGAGACATCGAACTGAAATTCCGATTCCAATTTTTGTTCACATCGAAACCTCGGATCAGTAAATGGAGTAAATCCTTTACAATATTTGCAAGGTTCTTTCTATCATATGTTCTGAAATCTGATCAGAATTTTCACAGATATAATGATAATTTGAGGATTCAACTAATGAGTCAGTAAAAAAGTAAAGAAATCGCTGTGATATGAATAGAAGCTAACGTGGCTACCACGAGTCCTTCCAAAATCGTTGTTAAGTTGTCTACGCGATGTCCCAATGATTAAACTCTACATTTCAGAAATCGCTCTCGTAATCGAGTATCAATCTCTCAAATGCATATCTCCTTTTTGCAGATATGGCACATTCGGGTGACTAAATCGTTGCTCGGCTGTCCATATGTGCATAACTATTTCGTAATCGAACAATCGCAGAGCGATACAAATAAATCATTCTTAACGAGCTTGCATTATGGAGAAGTCGTGCAGCATATGAAGATTAAACGACTTTGCTGCAAGGCACTCCAAACTCACCAACATTGATTTCTTCACCAATAATGTGAGTTAATAATTAAGGAGAGTTGCATTCTCAAAGTCAAAAACATGGTATGTCGATTGAAAACCAATTAGAAGTAGCCGTAAAAGTGGGATGTTTCGTGTAAAATTAATTTTATGCACTTGTAGTTTCCGAAAATTTACACAAAGCAAGTTTTCTCGGTGGAACCTTTTGAAAGAACAGAATCTTCTTTGTTTCATTTCAATTGACTCATAAAATCGTCACAATGGGAAATTTTGTAATAGTCCAGTGATATTCAACACTTACACTTTAAACTGAGCAAAGCATTTCATCAGCTCATTGTTAGGGAATATCTGTCAGCGCAGAGAGAAGCAATACAAAACTATGAACTTGATTAATGGAGTTTCGGCAAAATTGAAGGAAGGCATAACAATGCATTGAAACGAGTACGATCATTCGAATGTTGTAATTCATTACGAGTTACAAAATATGATGAATTGTCGAGACTAGAAACCATACTGAGGACTGCACATTGATCGCATCAACGTTACCACCTGCGTGCCTCAGAGTCGATAAGGTTTATTAATCACGGATGGTGCTGTTCGCAATATTGATACGTCAGAACTGTGCACATTTCACAGTCTTAAGCAGCATTCTCCAACTTCAACGATCCAACTTGTTGACTGGAACTGGCCAGATCGATTGCACTGCCAATTCTGCTCGACTGTCAATGCTAAATTGCTTGTCCATTCTCCCGATAGATTAACAATACAACTACAGTACAGAAGTCATGATGGGCTGGACAGTTCTTTTTTGAGTATTTCACTGTTTCTGCTTATTCAGTCAAGATCCTAGATGATCCAAACTGTAATGCTGTTAACTGAGTAAAATTTATGGACATGAGTCATACAGAGGAATATCTGAAAGAGATCGAGTGCTTAATAGCGATACATTCAGTAATAACGCATCATTGTACAAACCAATGCGTCTCAAAGTTCCTGAACGGTTATCTGCTAATGAAGGCAAATCTGATGTTGAATTTTGTATTGATCAAACAATCATTTCTTCATCAATTAATTACTGCTTTAATAATGAATTCTGCGTTGCAGAAGTCACGGATAATGATAGATTTATCAGGATCAATCTCAATCGTTAGTTGCCTTAAGGTACTTCCCATTTCGGCAATACTGTTTAGAATATCAGCAATGCTCTGTAGAGGGGGAAGGTTCTCAGGTTGGAAATAGACCAAGTGGCATTAGCAAGGGAAGATTATCGTCAACGTCACATAGAAAAAAGTCAGCAGATCAGTGGGAGCGTTATTAAGCGAAATAAAATTTTGATTGGAATACTTTTTGCTTCCCGTTACTTCGTTGCACCTGAAAAAAATGACCGGAAAACCAATCTTCAAAAAATTTGCTCTGAACTAAGCCGACTCGCAAACACCATTAAGAAACACCTTCCGCATGTTCTTTAGGAATCTGAACTTCACCAGCTAATAAATGAGAAGCGATTTCAACTTAAAGTCTCTCCTAAAATGTACAGTCAGCAACAAAATCAAAAGATTTCAACCTTACCATCCTGGTTTATTTCTCCTTCTTCGTCGAACATGAAATGGTAGCTATTCCTTAAGGACACTCTTGGTTTTCGACAAGAAACTCTCTTCTCCTGAATGATTTTCGCCAACTGGACGCAAATCCCGGCTGCTGAACTGTTATCAGTGGACGCGTTTTCACGTTGCTGAACTGAGCCTTGAATCATCACATCTGGTTATTTTCTGAAGATCGGATGTTCCAGTGAGGACAACATATTCTCAGTTCATTATGAACATCCGATGCAACCTGATTATTTTATTCATCATTTCAAATTCTCCTTAGATTTCGCCTGTTTTTTGTTGAAAATGATTAATTTAAACCTTTGATATGCAATATAGGTTAATTGCTCTAATGCGTGACCGTGGGCACAACTTTGTGATTAAAACTGATAATCTAATAACTTTAATACTACGATTTTCATACAGTTTTGTTTCATCTTCTAGTGGCAGATGAGGGCATTAGCATCGTGAACTAGCAGTAAGAAAGAAGCAATGCACCCAAAATAAGGGATTTTGGAAAACCGGTAACATGAGTTCAAAATTAAAAGGTTCAAGCTTTTAGAAACGCATGAACTGACCTTTGGAAAAAGCTACTGGTAGTAGTTATCATGATCTAGCTATTATTGTGCCAAAGGATCCATGTAGTTGTCTTCACTTTTTCATATATGAAGAAGCTAATTCATCCTCTAACTATAGTATTAATTAATTCAACGAGAGGTTCGCTGCTTAATCATCTGTATCAGTCAATGCATTGTGTTTTCAGCCTTAATCGCTCATCGCACACCAGTACACAGAAATGAACAGCGATACATAAGAGCAGTGGCGAAAAGGCAGATTCCATTGTTTGAATAGAATTTAACTAATGCAAATTCAGTTCATTTTATCTCGGATTGTGCAAGATATTCATTGGGATCTTATTGCGTTATTCACATTGTTTTGCTTTGATTATTAATGGGTCGATGTGTATTGAATGGTGAAGTAGTCAGGATTATTGACACATTCTTCAGCAGTTTTTCGTTCATTGCGACCATAATTTTCATCTTATTGTTAATAATGTTTGGTTCGTGTGATATTCATTAATTGAAATCATTTCACTTGTTGAGTGTGAATAAAATTTGAGTTGATTTTGGAATTGATTGTTAACGATTCTTCTTTCGAGATACCTGCTGATATTTCCCGCAATCAGTGTGTACGAATTAATGATTTCAGTGTGATGCTAGCAGGTCAAGTGGCACTGGTAACGGGTGCATCTCGGGGAATCGGTAAAGGAATTGCCTTAGAACTTGGTAGAGCTGGTGCCGTCGTTTACATAACAGGTCGACCACCAAAACAACAAGAAAGAGCCCTCAACAGACTTTTACATCAACCAACACTCGTTGAAACCGCTAAGCAGGTCGCAAACGTTTGTATAATTCCGAAATTTTGATTCAGTGATAAATGGATTGCAAAATAATTTTTCAATTCGCTTGGACGGTATGATGTGTTGAAGACTACGTTTGAGAGATGCGGTTACAAGGGAGTGAGTATATATTACGTTGGGTTTTTTTTAAAATGAGGAATTGTATAGCTTTTGGTAATGATCTCACGTGAGTTGGCCTCTCAAATTGTTGTTTTTAATTGTGGTACTTGCATACTTCTTCCATTCTTACCCGTTCACTAGTCTAGATATGCGACTCTGGTGGCAAAGGGATTGCTGTGTATTGTGACCATAGTGACGAGAAAAATGTTCGAGAATTATTCAAACAAATTTCATCGGAACAAAAGAATCGCTTGGATCTTCTTGTGAATAATGCTTATGCCGCTGTAACGGTATATACTTCTGATTAATATCTCATCCTCCATTAGTTTCACGCAAAATTTAATTTTCTGTAAGGTACTTGCGTACTCTTTTATTCTATGACGCACGATAAAAATTCACGGATCCAATCATACTTATTTCGGTGTCTAGACTTTCAGATCCATTAAGCAAATGATAGATTTTGCCAACGTTGAATGAAATTCACTTGAAATATGACTTTCAAAGGCCATAACACGTAATGCGAAAACGAAATTTTACAATACGGACACATCGATGTGGGATATTGTGAATAACGTTGGATTACGCAATCATTATATATGCTCTGTTTATGGTGCAAAAATGATGGCATCCAACAAAAAAGGACTTATCGTGACAGTGTCTTCAAGTGGTGGCTTACGGTTCTTATTTGGTACTGCTTATGGAACGGGTAAAGCCGCGGTATGGTATATACTCCTTTCCTTGTGTATCTTCTTCTTGAATTTATAACACCTGATTCTCGTTCATATGATTTATTCTTGAACGTATATAACTTTGTTTTAAATTCTGCAGTTCAGTTCACAAATCCTTTATGTAACGCTTACTTATCGTGATAGTTCTCGTGCAGTCTGAAACAAAGCTCAGTGATAATCGCTGGAAGATACTCAAATGTATTATCAAATTGCTGCGAAATTTGCGTTGTTCATTCAGAAAGCTCGAGAAAGTTAAGATGAACACCACTTCCAATTCTCAGGAAGACCTTAATTTGAAAGTATTTGAAATTGCAAGCAAATATGGAAATTACCTCTAAGGTTTACTGGGTAGAAACGAAATGAGCGTAAGTTTCAAACTATTCGAAGACTGCAAAGTAATTGAAAAGTTGTAATAAATGAGAAAATGGATTTTAGTGTGATCGACTTGCCGCAGATATGGCCCATGATTTAATCGATGATAATGTCACTTCGGTATCTCTTTGGCCTGGTCCTGTCGTCACTGAATTAGTCAGTAAAACTGTTCTTAAAACTAGTAGCAATCAGGTTAGTTCTTGTCGTCTTTTGTCAGAAATTATTCTGTCGATGTTATTTTGCGTTTGCATTTGTAACTGATGTTCATAAGTTATGTTTTTATTGTGCCGTACTTTTGAATCAGCCCTCGAAATGTGGAAATTTGCTTTCTGCGGTAAACAATGAGTGATAAATATAACTACTCAGAAAAGCAGACTGCAAAAAATCTATGAAAAGGCCGAATCAACGCAAATGTCTGGCAAATGTATCGTTGCATTAGCAAACGATCCTAATCGGATATCGAAAACCGGGCATATTTTAACAACAACTGCACTGGCACGTGAATACAACTTATATGAAGAGGATGGCAGTTAGTTTATTGTTACTGTTATTGCCGTTCTTGACGTCATTTTATGATTGCTGTTTCCGAATCATATTGGATATAGGTCACGTTTGTATCTTTTGATATTAAATGACGCCATCAGCTAAGGTATTTTGAGCAAAGTTTCTCACTGATTTCTCACAGAAAATAATGGCGATCTTTTATTGCTTCAAGTTCCGGTGATAGTAATTCGTATTTTATCATCCTTAATTATGAATGTTTTAACATTGTTTTGGATTGTAACATTCTTTGTTTTTGAAGAAACTCAACCGGACGATCCATTTGTTGCTGGTTTCGAAGACTTCATCAAGCAAATGAACGAAATTCGAGCACCAAAGATACGAAAGTAATTAAATACTTCTAACAATTCAGTCGCTCTTCCGGATGTGAAATGTAACGAAAGAAGATTTTTGGCGAAATACACTGCTCAATGTATGGCTTTCATATCGGCTCTGCAACACCTTATACTAGAGCACTTTGAAAAATCGTAATGTACGTTTTGTAGGCATTTTTTGATCAATATAATTAATTGGTTGTGTTTATTTGTTTGTGAGCAGATCGAGTTCTGTAAATAAACAGAGAGTGCGCAACGGTCATAACAAAAATTTTCGTCATTATTACCGTTGGAATCAATCTTTGATTGTTTTAAGTGCACCTGTGAAATTATTGAATCATCTTAGTATATAAATCTTCGTTGAATGATTCGTGTAAATTGTTTTTTCGATTGATTTCATTTGATAAATTCAGTTAAGCCTTTCCGTTGTTTTTGCGAGAAGAGAATTTATCAATTCGGCAAATAAACGATAGTTTGTTTGATGGATTGATATCAGTTTGATCATAAGAACAAACGAAAAACATTTGAGAAGTACATTTTGGTATGCCATCTTATGAATATGTGAAAGATGTACGATTGTGCATAAACAACAAATAAAATTATTACATTCGAGTAAGAGGGGGAGAGTAGGTATGAGCAGCGCATTGCTAAATTAGTTTTCGTCTTAGAATTAACGAAATTCAGTCATGAACATTCACACCGTCTTCAGCCAATTGTAGGTCATTCACCTGGTTTATTTTCATTCGTTTAACCGTAGCGCGTTCGTGAATCTCACTTAATTTCGACAAGACGGTTGCGTTTCTTCAAAATTGAGTGAGAATCGCGGCTTTGTTAGCGACTTTTTTTTTAAATTACTGAATTTACATTAAAATGCCAAGTCATGCAAACTGTGTTGAGTAATGGCTAGTGAAATTATTAACTAATAAGAATGAATTATGTTTGCGGTTATTCGCTGATGAAGGTAAAAATTAGGTAAACATTTTTGCAGCTGACTTTTCGGGGCAGTTGCATAAATTAAACAATTATGTGTGAACCAATTCATTTATTTATAAACGAGTGAAAGGCACAGTAATCATTCATACCACTGATTTCTGATTGTCCATCTTGGTAGTACAGAACTATGTTCTTTCACATCTTTGATAGTGTTTTTTAAGTGATTAACACTGGTGGATTCAAACATGACTGTGAGATAAGACTTCATATGCCACAGATGAATGAGAGGAAATTTCTAGCAGTTGATCGAGTGAACAATAGATGAGCATTCGATTTTAAGTGAATGTTCTCTAAGTATAATAGTGTCCATCTCGGATCATGTTGAAATACCGTTATCAGCGAAGCAATGGTTGACTGGTAGACGATTATTGCATCATTTTCGTAAAGACTCATTTCTAATGTATTGGTTTTGAAGGTTTTGCCTAGGGCATTGTAAAGTACGCTTATTAAAGGATATTTTAGGAGTATGCTTCGAGTAAAGTATCATTGCACTTCATCGATGAAGTTACTATTATGGACTGTGTAAAAGAGTATATTGAAGAGCAATAAACGAGAATGGAGAGAGGAGTTCATCGAATATCTTTTTCGAGCATTTTTGTGTAACAATTTGACCAACTCGTCTAATTGTTTATTCGCAAACTTCACCAATTAATCCAGGCATCCAAAACATCAAACATCTATCATTTGTTTTCGTGCAATCCTGTTACACTCAAAATTCAAATGGTTTCAAGAAATAGGAATACGATAGTAATCGCTACATTACGTTCCACCATAAAGGTGATAATGATAATGGATTACCAGATTTATAGCACGTTGTGTTCAATAGTAACAATCAGTCGTGATCATAGTATCAATAACAATAAGACGTAAACAATTATAAACGATCACGCAATAACAATCATCTACATTAATAGTGCGCTTCCATAATAGTCAACAGCAATTCAACGATATGCATTCGTCTTTTACTTTCTTGTTGTCGTTTACCACATCCAGTTCTATTCCAGTGATCTGTTGGATTATCAGCCATTTTCGTCTTAGCAAAATAGCCCTCAGAATATTTTATTGTTGCTTCACTATGGGATAGGTTATACTCTGTATAGTTCATTTCTTATCATATAAACATCCAGTAATCGATCAGAAGAATGACGATTTTAATTTGCCACAAATGTTTCACATTTTAATTTTGTACTTATTGCAATTCAGCAGTCTTGACAGAGACCAAAATAAATAATGAGGCATTTAACTTATGATATCACCATTCACCGTTGCTCTGCGCACATGTTGGAGGAGTTTTCATTAGTGTGGTGATTGGATTACGACTATAAATTTTGGAATCACCAGCAGTTAACTCAAAGTAGCCTCGAAGTGTTTTGAGGTCTACTACATAGATGATGAAAAACAAAGTTCCTGGAACAGTCCCTCATGAAACACTGCAACTAACGCTACTGTTTTAAGAAATGCATTTATTGCAAATGGCGCAATGTTGACGACCAATAAGTGGTGATTCAAATCATGAGTGAAGTTTACTGTTAACTCTTTATGATGAGAAAAGTTTGTGGTGTCAAATTTAGTAATAGGCTGCTGGATTCAACAGAGGAGCAGGTTCTGAATAATGAAGGTAAGGAAGCTGCGTCTGGAAATGAAACCAAGATGACTTTCTAAAAATAAGTTAAGGTGAAAAAGAAGTTAAAATCACATGAAAGATGCATTTGAATAGAAGAGAATTTCATTTGAATGTTAGCGGAACGAATGTTCTTTGAAACAATTCAAAGTTCATTGAATGGAATTTGTTTACACCCTTTTACCTGCATGAATTCAACGAACGATAGCACTTACAACCGATGACAAATCAATTCAGAAGGAATGCATCGTTGAGATTAATTACTATTGCGTATCTTCGACGAGACCCATTCAAAACGTGTTGATCGTGACCAATGTGATTAGTAATGCGTAAAGAACTGGAAATTGATAGCAACTGATTGCTTGCACCATTTGAAATGATTGCCTTAAATGTCTTTGCGGTACTCCTTACCAGAACATTCCCGATATTGTTAGTTCAAGTTAACGTTCGGATCTCATCTTACCATCTGCATTTCAAGCAGGTTTTCCAGTTGCGACGGTTTTGATTTTACCGCGTTTCGTCAATAATTTTGCTAAATTCTGTTGTATGATGTGTTGAATGCCGCCGTGTTTTTAACACTCCACAATGCGTTCTCGCACAATTGCGTGAAATTCCTGTTCGTGATAAATGTATTTTTTTTATCAGGATGTTTTCACGTGAACAACAATGTCATTGAAAATGCCATCGTGAGGTTCTTGTTGATATGCGTACGTTCCATCCAATGTAAATTGTTGCTTATTTTCTATTCTCTTGTTGGCTCTAGCACTGAGGAGGTCACTCGAATGAACAAAAAATTAATTTGATCTTGCCAAATTTCCGATAACCTACTCAAAACTGTGACAACGCTCATTCTGTTATCAGCATATCGTTCGACGAATTTCTCTCCGTATTGTAGTATTTCATTTATGTTCGTAGGTAATAACTGACTGAGAATCAATCACTTGAGAGTTTCCCAAACATGTTCATGGGCATTATCGTTAGCCTCAAAATGCAATTCGTTTCAACCGATTCAAATTCAAGACCAGAACTGCGATCACCTAAACGTCTGTTAACTAAATTGGTGTCAAATGCATGTCGATTCATACCTTTACATTTGTTTTTGTGATAAATTTTATGAAAGAAATGAAGATGCATTAATGACAGCAATCAAAAACAATTCCCTCCCGGAAAACACAACTTATGCGCATTTTCTTTCATCACTATTCTGCACACAGCTATTTTATGATAGTTTTTTGTACAAAGCGATCAATGGAATGTAGAAATTATCGCACATTGAATTTTCAGTTAATTTGCTCTGAGGTAATTCAGTTGATCTCTCCTCCCCGTCCTACTTGTCTTGATTACTTGAATGATCCAAAATACATAGCTAAGAAATTGCTTCGATATATTTGGTGCATGAAGTGGAAAATTTGCGCGAATCGAATTTTTCAGATGAATGCTTGATGCTTTTGAGAGGCAGCTTATTTGTCATGTTATGCACACAACCCATTGTCATATTGATTCTTTGCGGTAATTGAGTGCCACCAGTTGCAAGTGTACTCACGTATCAACTCTAAACAGAGAATACATGCAAATATGTGCGTCTCGAAAGGAGAACAAAAAAGTGGAAGGAATGAAACAGAGTTGGAGCATATGCAAAGATACGCAACGAGTCGACCTGAGTCAACAAAAATGCTAGTAAACACGCTTCGTCATTGAAGGCATTGGTGTTGATGTAGATAGAATATTTGGCAATTAATTGGCCGCAGCAAATTTAATGCATCTCAATCATTTTCATATCGGACACGCCTGAGAATTCGGTGTTATGTGCCAAAAATTCTGAAGCATGTCAAAATAGATTTGAATGGTATTCTTTCTGAAGCGATGCGACTGACTCTTCATCGTTGCATAGATTGTTTACCAAAAGAAAACTCACCTTTCAAGCTGAACCGAGCTTGTACATCAGTGAACATCAGTGAACAACCATTGATATACACATACTGACTATGAGCTTTACAATCGTCGGTTACGACTGAATTGCTAGAACAACTGATGATGTCCTTCAGCTCATCGAAACTGTTATAAATCATCAACTGATATTCGGTCAAAACATTTGTGGCTTTATTTTGTACTTTTTTGGTGTTCTGATTTTCTTTGCGATAAATTAACAGTTCAATATTTCTGAATGTTCTATTCCGTTCTTGCTTTCGTCATTTAAGCGTGAATTATTCGAGTGAACAGAACCAGTCTAAATTCATTCTTTAAGCCTTCAGCGACACTTTTTGAAATGCAACGAAATAGTTGTTCGTTTGTGCAGTTCACCGATCTGCGTTATAAGTCGCACAAATGTTCTTTCATTGTCATTTCCAATTATCATTTCGTATTATATTGCTCCGCATTTTCAACGAGAAAGATTATCTGGTGTGTGGTGGATGCTTGACCCTAGAGAATGGAGATTTGAAGTGGTAACCCCTACAGGGCTGGGCGCAAGAAAATTTTTCGACGATTTATTCTGATTGATGAAAGTGCGAATTGGGAAGAATGGACTCTTATTTCAATAAATATGGTAAGAAAATGTTCATTGTTCCACCTTTGACGCCTTTCAGGTGGTTCACTTTTGTTAAGCACCGGATCTCAGAATACACGCAAAGATCGCAGTGGTTTAGCATTATGTCGGGCGCTTCCTTGTCGCAGAATACTGGATGTTGCTGTTTGTTATTGTTGTTGATTGACTCTTATTATTGTCATTGTTTTTTAGAATATTTGCTGTTAATTTCATTTGCTATTCACCTCATGAACAAATCATTCTTGTCAGTTTATACTTCAGAAACGTGTTTTTCCTATAGAAACATTCATTAGGGTTGTGCAAAATTTCATGT
Source organism: Anisakis pegreffii (assembly GCA_035041965.1). Lineage (NCBI taxonomy): Eukaryota > Metazoa > Nematoda > Chromadorea > Rhabditida > Anisakidae > Anisakis > Anisakis pegreffii. The sequence goes on from JAPYMA010000476.1 coordinate 95,747, forward strand.
TGTCAATCACAGACTTTTGTTTCAAAATATTTCCGATTGCGCCAAAAAAGTTGAATTTTTCGAGTGTTGTTTCCTTTCATTGCTCACTTTAAAACAATCGGATGCGTTAATAATGAAGTGAGTGATGTTATTCTGTTGACAAAAGACTACATGCGCAGTAAGGAATATGAAGAGGACGTTCAATGTTTCGGCGTTAGGCCATCTTCGCGAACATCTTTTTGAATGCCTGAAAGCCATGATGAGCTTTCGATGGATGGAGCAAAAGTAAGGGATTCTAAAATGTAAGGTAGGGATTTTAAAATGAACTGATAAAGACTGACGAGACAAACAGTAATGTGTTGGCTGCGATAGTGACACAGTGAAGGTAGGAATGAAAGATATGTTTCTAAAATGAACTTCCCAAGTGTTAATTGTTCATTGAAGGATGATTTCGGTGAATGAAAAATACCTGGAAAAGTGCCGAAATTATGAAACAGTTGGCTGTTGTGATGAATTACCACTAGATTCATACGTTGTTGGGTTTAAGGTAGTTTCGTTGGCGTGATAGAATATGATTCGTTCGAGTTGTCTCATTAAAACACACGTTTCGTTGGCGTGATAGAATATGATTCGTTCGAGTTGTCTCATTAAAACACACGTTTCGTTCGATTTTCGTCGACGTTTTCATTGTAATTGGCATAAAATTTCTTTTCGTTACAATAATCTGTTTCGTCGCTTCCAAACAATTCCTGCTCATTATTTTTTTCTTGCAGACTCATGAATGCACGCCAGTACCACTGTCAATCATATTTTACGCAGCGTTTTTTTATTCTAAAGGTTCGAAACTGTTTTACGGGAGCGATCTTTTCTGCATTGTGAAATTTTTGCGTTTGTCAGCGATAATCATTGTAATGTTGCGAAGACGAATTAATACTTCATTATACGTGCGAAAGTAAATCAAAATTTGATAAAATCAAAGTATAGGATATTCTAACGAAAAGTCTCAGCAAGATGAGATAGACTTTGACTCACAATCAGTTATAACTGATTGCCTTTAACAAAATTACAAAGTGCGTCAAAAGTGCAATGTTTTCTTATCAATTCTGATCGACGATTCTTCAATATTTCGGTCATCAGTGCTTCTTCAACCTTGCCCATCATTTTTGGTGATGACAAAAACGTTTTATTGGTGAATGAATGGAAGGCGAAGCATTTACGTAGAAATTTTTGTTCAGTGATGCATTGCGATGACATTCATACTACCGCTACCCTCCATCAAGCGTTCTCAGCAAAGCCGTGAAAATAATATCGAGTGAGAATTTGAGTATTTTGAAGGTGGCGAACACAGCATCACCGATCAGTGTCACTGAACTCTTTTAGCATGCATCGGCGAACACACCGAATTCGGTTCTTTGCGTTTCACTGATTTCTGAGTTCAGCACATTGTTTTGAAGAGATCGGCAGCGATCATAAATACCCGAATGATTACGTGGTCAAATCAGTGACATCATGTTCAATTACAGTAAAAGTCTGACACAATGGAACGAAAATTCAGTACTTTGAATTTCAATGAGGTTTTAACTGTGACTAGGCGAATCTATGTGCTCAGTTTCATGTCACATGAAAAAGAATTATTAAAAGTCTGATGTCAGTTACTGTCCATAGTACTAAACTTTTCAGCATATAATAACAGGAACTGGCTGTGAATTTTATTGAGGATTTGAACGAGTTAATTTTTCAACAAAAACGAGCCAAGAGTTAGTGGTGCGGAATTGATTTCCAGCTGATAAGAGAATAAAAATTTGTCGAAGTTCAGCAATGATTCGATGAAAAATGAAAAAGTGCAAAGTCGTGAAAATAATATCGAGTGAGAATTTGAGTGTTTTGGGCGGCGATAAATTCGAACAGTCCGTGCATTGAGTGGATTGCACTACGTATTCAGCAAAATAATTGCTCGATTTTCTGAGGACATAATTGCCCTAAACGGCAGTATGCAACCAAATAACTGCTTTCGACAATCCATATGTTCTTTATCGTAGGTATAAAAGCAACATTCGGAGGTATTTTGCGTGCACACTTCCTTTTTCTAGCGATATACCCGATTTGCTATTGATATATATTCGAGTGGTATTCAAATCGAAAACATTCAAACAACTTATTAATCCATTGTGCATGTGCATAACTCTCCATCAATTCTCAATAATGCCATCATAAAGCACATTTGCGTTACTCTTACTTAAATTTCGTTCCATTTGTAATTTGAAGATGATATAGTTCAATCTAATTCGACTTCTTCAGTTCATTCAATTGGATCGAGTGTGATATTTAAACGGAATATGGTGATCAATCAGTCAGTTCTTCGTTCGCTTAGAATTACCTCACAACATACGATTGTTTTCTCGTTCATGAACTGAAACAATATTAATAGAACAGCACCATAACTACAGGTGTTTCTCGGAATGCTGGAATCAGCTAAAGAGTAATCTAACCATATGAACCAGTTGAGCAGTATTTTAAGCTGATCAATCACTCATTTGGATAGGTTATCGTTTGAGATGAATCGACTGGCAGTTGTCGAAAACACCAAATACGACTAATTTGAACAACCAACCGGTTGCGCTACTCTGCTCGCTCAACAACGTCTTCTTCGATTCTGTTCTGGTAACAACGTTGTAACATTTCGAATGTCATCATCAACACTCCATCCAGCTCTAACCTACTCACTATTAGGCACGATGCATTTTGTGTCGAGCAATATTTTACGTTCGTTCTATTTGCAACGTGAATTCTGATCCTTTTGTGTGATTGCTTTCAAATCATTATGATGAACTGCCACCTCTTCCTTTAAACTCAGGCATATTGTTTTGTTGCAGCACATGATGAGACAGAGTATAGAGCGTTCATATTGAAAAACTGTGAATGATGTTTTCAACATTGAATACAAAACACGATACGATAGATTCATAATTTTGGAACAAGATTCCATTTTCTAATATCATCTTCTATTCAAGAATATGGAATCTCTATAAATAATCGATAAATTCTAGCCAGATAAATCTTTACGGTATTATTATAGGGTATTATGGGGGTGACGGAGAGGAGGGAGGGGGGGGAGAAGAAATGAAAGGCCCGACAACTAGTCAAACTTTAACGGTGACGTATTCAGAAGCATTCCTCTCAATCATTCCTTTCTTAAACTGGTTGTGGCCCTCAGGTTTCTTTCCTCTTCAAAAAACCAGTCTGACGACATTGGTTCATTGCGACCATTTACAAGTTGCTTTTTTCTGATTTTTTGCAGACTTCCTCAATGAACATTTCGCAAATCAAATGACCGATGTTCTCATCGAGAGGTTGCATAACTTTTAACCATAGTGATATTGTATTTCGGGGTCTGCATCGGTGCAACTGATAATATTTTACATGAATGAATCTTTTCGGTTAACTGATGCGAATCATGTTATCACCGAACTATTTCATGCTATACCTGAAAAAGACCATGCTCGTTCTTGACCATCCTCGGTTGGACAATGAGGAGATGGAGCGCGATGTCCTGTAGAGACTGGATTCGAAGAGCATTGTTTTTAAGATAGTGTAAGAAGTGACACTTCCAAATGAGATGCTCTGGTTCCGATCGCTTTGGGCAAACAGAGTGCACCGAACGAGGCTTCGACCAGTTACTAATGCACATGAGCGTAAACGCCTCATAATCATGTTGAACTCTGTTCAATTTAATCGTTGCAATGCGCTTCTCTCTATCTTGTAACTCAAACAATTTTATTTATACTAACGCGTAGTAATGTAAACTCGTTCCTGCATGGTTGTCTTCATCTTTTTGGTCGCATGTGCTATTACGTCTTTCATAAATTCACTTTTTGATGATTCATGTGACGACGTTCGAGTTTATACGTTGAACCATATTCACGAAAAGTTTCCTCACAATGGCACTCTGCAATAGCGTATTGACTAGATGGCGAGATCATTCCAACTGAATTCTTTTTATTCTCTTCGCTAAGCGAGAAGTGTCAAGTCTAAAGCACTCTCACTTATGCCTAAGCTACCGCTTAATGGAATATTTTGATCTTTAATTAAGTCTCATCTTTTCGGGATGTTTTCTTAAAGAGTTGTCTAAATGTATTATACAGTATGTAATATAGCATCGGAGTTAGCCATATTATCAACTAATCATTCGTAACGCTTCCATTCCATATATTATTTCTTGTTTGTTCGTATTCATGCAATATTTCGAATATCATGCTTGGATGAAGTCGAACAATTTTCAGGTATTGCTATTATGAAAAATAAAAAAATGCCATCAAACGAAAACGGTTTCTGGAGAATAGCTAAATGGTTTTTACTTATAGCTGGAACTTTGTTAATTTGTACAGGCACATGCATCCTGTTCATATTCCCGATAATGCTGGAGAATCGGATAAAGAAGGTGAATAATTATTCTTTAATGCATAAATGAATAATTTTAATTTCTTACGCAATGGTTGCGACGTATTTTTATGGTTTATCTTTTTGCAACTAACAATGTTTGTGAACATTTAGCTCTATCGCCTCTCATATGTTAAAGACATTCTTATTGAACATTTGAAATTTTTGTGTCGGATTAGCATCACGCTCTTCAAACTAGTTGTTTTCGTCTTTTGCATAGTTGTTTTCGTCTTTATTTGCCACATTTAAAAATATATCTCGAATAGCGAACATTCCTTTCCTCAGTCACAGATCAAGGCGGAGTATTAAAATTACTCAAGCACCTTCCCCGCAGTTGAATTTATATTCCTGTTGATGCTTTTAGCTCTATCGCCCGTCGGGATTGCAGATTCACCAGTTTAAAATGCAAAAAAACTGCATACTTGTAATAAGGAGCAATAGGATCGCCAACTTTAGTCGTGAGTTACAACAGCAACGATAACTGACTAGAGTACTTGATCAGTACTTGGTACTTGATCAGCAATCATGCCATCTGAACATGTGTTGTTCCTAGTGTTTCCAAAATTCCAACCATTTTTCAACCCCGAGGTTGCTATGAAATCCCGATATTGTTTTTCAATACAGGGATTCAGCAACTTTGGAAAAAATATCGTATAGTCATATGTTAAAGACATTCTTATTGAATCAATACATTGATAGTGACATGGAGAACAATTTATTGTTAGGTAACAAATCGTCCTGGTAACAGTATTTTTGAAAAGGAACCAAAACATTCCCTTATTTAAAATTGTTAACTGTAAATGAACTGGGAGTGGTTGATGTGTGATTGAAGATAAACACACCACCAAAATCATATTAAATGCAATGCTCCATCAGATTCCGAGATCCTGCAATTTATCAGGACATAAACCTCAGAATCGACATTCAATTTTCTCGTGCAAGCAGTGGTTGTTCCAAACACCCTTCATCTGCTAGTAACGTCCGTTGATCCTCTTCATTTGTGATGATTCAGCATAAACTAAAAATGGCTATGCCAGTGAATTAAATAGCGTTAGGTGTAAGCAGTTTCAGAACCCCTATATCAGTTAATATCTTTGTCAAGATTCATCACTTAAAGCTAGACGATACTTTGAGCAATGAAGAATGAACAGTACTTGTGTTCGGAATTGGGACCAATCTTTCTCTCACCGCTCAAAAATCCTCTACAATGGCATGAAACATCATGACAAGTTGTGGGGAAAACCATTGTGGAGTCTCGTGTTCTTAGGAAAATTCCTCGCGGTCCCCCCCCCATAAACTGTAGAAAAATGAAGTATCAGTAACTCACGTCATAAGTCACACCTGATTTTAGCTTGATTGAAACTGATGCCAATGATATTGATACACCACTCGGTTTCGTGCAAAACTTTCGCATTACGTGCACTGAAGAACTGATTGCGATCTTAACCCAACCACTCGGTGGACGCTGAACGGTCTCGGCGGTAGCTCAGAGGTAGAGCCCCAACCGGTAATTGGTACGTAGCAGGCTCGACTCCCGTTCGCGGAAGAAAGTTTCGCTCGAAACCGAGTGGTGTACCAATGTCATTGGTGTTGTGAGCCTGAGCCAAGCTATGGTTTGGCTTGTTATCTATTATCTAATTATCTGTTACAAATGCCAATGATTAGAAAGTAGTGATAATGAAAAGAAGCCGAACAAGTACTGTCATATCAACAATGACAATGAAAAGTCAGTTGTGCGTTTGTTAAACGCACCACGAATATTGTTCTACCTGTCCAACTCATATTCTATCGCAAATCAATTCATTCAGGCGTCAAGGTCCTCCGCCTTCACGGGTGCACTCGTAGGAACTGAAACTTCCCCACACCCACGGTGTATTCATCAGAACCCGTCACGGAAGTCCCCCAGGAGGGGTACCGGATCCCTTCTAAATATTATTCAGTACATTAAATGATCAGCCAGTTATGTAGCGTTCCTTTAGCCGTCACCGACTGCCTATTCACTTGTCCATCACGTTCACGATGTGATTTTATTGTGAGCCCTAAACAAATCGATTTCAGCTATCAAATGTGAAGGAGAACAGTGAAAGGTTTGAAAAGTGGGTCAATCCACCATATAAAGGCACAATGAATGTGTTCGTTTATTCTGTAAAAAACCCAGACGAGGTATCACTTTTTAATGTATCATTCAGTTCCGTCGTTGCAACATCCCACAGAAATATTCTTTCAACTAGCGCTCCAATGTAATTTGTGAAAATGCAAAAGAAGTTGATACTATCAACCGAAACTGAAAGTGCAGATTCCCTCTGCACAAGTTCACCTTCAAAAAGATGTTGTTGATATTCATTGACCTCCATAAAAATGACAACATTCAGATATTGAACGGTAGTAAACCAGAAATGAGCGCGATTGGTCCATATGCTTATGATCACAAAATGGGCCGAGAAGTGCTTAAGCATGGTAATGGTACTTTAAAATATGCGAATTACAATATATTCACATATAACCAAAATCATTCGTGTGATCACTGTTCTTTAGATCACAGAGTTTGGATACCGAATATAGTTTTTCAGGTAATTGTTCAGCTTTGATCTCCAACTAATGCTTGAAAGTAACTTTTTTTATCGGAAAAAGTTACTGATTATTCGACATTTCAACTGAAGGCTTCTAGAAAGACAGTTCACACTATCCCCATCATTGTTACGTTTTTTTTCGGTTAGTATGATCTCTCCCACACGATCTTTGAGATGTTCATTTAAAGATGAATTTCAAAACATCAGATTATCGGTTGTATGTTTCATTGGATGTGCTATTCGAATTCGTAAGTGATCAGTGAATTCAGAAATTTGTGGAAGCCGCATCGAATCCAAGTATGAAAGCAGCTCAAGCTGCACTAACTTCGCAAACACCATTTCTTGAAGTATCAGTTCGTGATATGTTATTCAAAGGATATAAGGATCCATTCCTTGATAAGGTCTTTTTTCATATACTTCTTCTGCTCATTTCCTGATCTCGTTGATTAGATGTTGTGCAGCGACTTCATGATATCTTCCAGAAACTTATCCGCTACATTACTATTGTTTCATTTTCTTCACTGCTCCTTGTCATTACTACTTCTATGAGTACCACTGTTCTACTGTGCTGTTTTAGCATATGAAGCTACGTTCACAACTGAACATTTCTTAGGTATGTGCGATTCCGTTCATGAATTTCATATGTGAAGCTGTACTCGATCTCCCCGACCGAATCGCCTTCCTCGGCCATGTGAGTTTTACATTAGATCTTCAAGCTTCCTTCTGCTGAGAACATTGTTCAGTGTTCCTCTAATACATGACCAGCAATTTATGGATTATCGGACCTTATCGGACATGTTTTCACGACGATCACTTTCAGATCAACAATACCAAATCAAATGCATTTGAAATTTCCACCGGTGAAAATGACGATGGTGAAAGTTTGGGTCAAATTCAAACGTGGAATGACGAAAGTTCTGTGCCAGAGGCGTGGTGGTCAGGCGAATTCGCTACGTGAGTTAATGAACGCAATTGCGACGTGACTGAAATTTTTAGGATTGGAATTCGGTGTAATTTTGATTTAAACTAATCACCGCTTATATCTGATTGTTTCTAGCCATAGTTAAGCAACCATCGAAATCCCATTTTAGATTGGAAAATATGAGTAATGTTCGATTTCTCACCAAATACATCCACTTATCAGTGAATGCATGCTGCCTTATTAGGTGAATATGTCAACATTTAATGAATGCCATCGTTTTTCGTGAGAATTTTGATTGAGCACGCAAATCTTTGCAAATCGATTTGAGAGTCTGTGGTTAGGAGTGGTTTTCGTGTACATGATTGCATACAGAATTTACGTTTCTGTTTTGGAGTGTCGATGAATTTATCTTTTGACTTTTATTTTAACCACGGATGGTCAGCATAATTGCAATTCCCACAAAGGTGCGCTCCAATAAAAAAGCACCGAAACGAACTAATATTCCTCTGAATTAATATGGCTTTCTCAACTTCCCACCATGTACTCAGTCTGAGTTTTCGACATATCGGCTATCGCATGAGTGAAGTTATTCTCTGTGTATCTAAACCATAAGAGGGCCCGTTATAGCCTCTTGCCAAGCGCATATTCCAAGCTCACAATATGTTGGCGATTCTATGACCACAGTAATTCCCTGCGTTAATAATCATAAAAATGGTCGCTTAGGGGGAATCTGACTAAGAGCACGTACACTGGGTGTTTCAATATTGCGCCTACATGCCTAAACCATGAAAGGAGCACCAGTTAGAAATATGTTGGGATCCTGCACTCTGCAACATTTTTGCGTTGTGCGAGGACTCTTTATTGGTTGCGCATTAAGTTCGTCCGCTTCAACTTGATGCGAAATGCTCATGCTTGAGGTCTTCGATACCTGGACTGTGCTGTATTCAATACCAGTTTTGTATGGGTGCGGTTGTGTCAGTGACCCTGTGACCGTCCGTGTCTTCGTTAACCGTTTTCGCCAAGTCCCATTCCGTTTGTCACCGTTGATAAAATAAATCTTTCAGGATGTTGAATGGTTCAGATGGGAGCTTGTTTAGACCGTTCATTGATAAATCCAGCAAACTGTACATATTCGTTCCAGATTTGTGCAGGTTCTTATTTGAATTCATTCGTAAAATTTATGACGTACAACATGCTCTCATTGATACCTTTCAAATACAAATAAGTTCTCTCTGAAATATCTGAAAATATTGAATATGGCGATTATATCCGTAGAGTATCGTGTTCCTCTAGGGGGAGCGAAAGTATGACTGAAAAGTGAGAATACAGAAACATTTTCAGGTCGATTCATTTCACATTCGATAAGGAAGTGATTTATAAGGGTATAACTGCATACAGATTTACGGTGCCTCCGAAACTATTCGACTGGAATGAGCCAAATAACGAAGCGTTCTGTTACAATTCAGGCAAAGAGTTTTTCAAGGAAAATGAGGAATGTTTACCGAAGGGATTGATTGATATCAGCAGATGTCGGAAAGGTATCGATCAGTTCAGTTGATAATTCTATTGTGTTAAATTCTTTTGCCACACACATTTGATCTCTGTGCTATTATCGGATTATAGCCATTTCAAATTCAAAGATTTTTCACTTATATTTATGGTTTGCCAGTGCATCTTTCAAATCACTTCAATAGCTTACATTAGCAATTTTTGCAATGTTTCACTAGTATATCATCACTACCATGCTAGCGATTGTTCATTTGAGTTGATAATTATTTTGAAAGATTTTATAAATATTTCATCTAATCTCGTATCACAAAGGTTCACATAGCTGTACAACTAAACGAGCTCAGCATATCCAGATTGTAGATGGGTATACTAGTATATGATCGGCTAGTATGCATGCTCTGTTGACCGAATAATGAAAGTCACAAGTGCTCCATACAAATTTGGATATTTCAGGAGAACCACCTATAGTGATATCTTTGCCAAATTTTTTATTCGCAGATGATCAAGTGAAGGAATCTGTAATCGGCTTGAATGCCTCTTCAGTAGATCACGATGATATCGAGATGATATTGGAACCGGCTTGTTTCATCTAATATCTTTATGCTTTATGACTTTTCATTCTCACAAAAGATGGACTTTTGACACAAGAAGAACTGACTTACTGCCTCTTGAACGACATCAATATGCTTGAGTCGAGCGAGTGCTATGAAAGAATCAATTGCAGAGGACCGGACTTTTACTATCAGTACAAAGACGTTATCAAGTGAATATCGCTATGTGGAAAGGTAACGATATAACTATGGGGTAAGCAGCATCAGTTCTTCTTTTCATTGCCATGAAACTATCATTTGTAAATTCATGCATTGTTTGAGTAGGGATGGTGACAAACTGTTGATTTTACCAATCCATCTACGGTCATTTATCTACTTTAGTAATTCCAATCTAGCAGGAAAAATGCGGCGAACACGTTCAGCGTACCTATATTCTTGTCAACGCAATAATGCAATGGATTTATAGCTGAGTTCCGATGGTTGCTATGCATCGCTGGAATGGTAATATAAGTAAATAAGATTTCAGTATGGATTTATCTCGGATGAGGAGTTGCATTGTACCCCTTTTATCAGTGTTCAGTTCAATCGAGGCAGATGATAGTACTTTAAAGGCGCTTAACGATCAACTTCTAAATGTTGAAAAGGCAGTTTCTGCTTTCTGTATCATATGCATCGTAATTGGATGCTTACTTAGTGGAATTATAGTCGCCATTATGTGTTTCAAGGTAACTGATATTTCCTTATGATTTCAATTGTGACAATTTGAATTGAATATTAATCACGAATGGCACTTCTACTTGATCACAACATGGACATAAGAACATAATATGAGCCGAGCTAAATATCAAAAACTCCCACTGCAGACTATAGCGATACTAGTGAAACAAACGGATCAAATCACTTCACTTGCATCACTCAAATTGCACTGAAATTATGGTTGTAAGAGTTCCTTATCAGCTATACGAATCGAAGCGCTTGATCAAATAAAAGCACACAGTGCTGACTAGTTCTCTACTCAAAAAAGACCACTATATCATTACGTTTCTCCCCTAAAATGAGCGCCTTTAAGTTTCAGTCAAAACGATTAATGCATTGTTGGGAAAATCAAGAAAAGCAAACGACCAACATGAATATATCGCTCAGTCATTGTGAGAAACCGTCTCAAGTGAGTCGTACAACAAGTTCAAGTTCAGCTCATTGATATCGCGTCAACAACGGATTGTTCAATGATTCCTAATTCGCTGGCAGTTCACTCACAACTTACTTTCGTGTTGATCGATTTTCTTTCCACAACCGGGTTAACATCTGTCTCGTGAACGTCAGCAAACAGCGAGACGGGAAGAGACAAAAAAGATTGATGCTTTGGTACATTATGCAATGAGAATCCAAATTAGAATCCTCTGTACACTACTTGAAGCCGATAGTTATTCCATTAGAATCTCGATCAGTTTTCCATCTCTCATCAAAGCAATATTATGTATCACTTCAGTCCCATCAAACATTCAACGAAAACAAATTGCTTTAAGTGATCAATGAACTCACTCATAAGTTAGAGCGTACACATCGTTTGCAAGTTTACATTGCAGTCAGTACAAACGAATATTAATTATGTCGCCACTAACTATTGTACGTTGATATTTTCGTTAAATTGTGATTTGTTCTCTAAAGCGCTCATTTCATTCCTTTTCTGGTAATGTTCGTTATGAACGATTATTTGCTGTACATATTATTGATGATTATCTTATTAATTTTATGTTGTACGGTCAGATTATCCCAGCCTCTCACTGTCAGATCCCTCGGTATGCCATATCTCGCGTCCCCTTTCTGCTCCACAAAAAATTTTTGCCTATTCATAATCAACTATATGTGCCCTACAATATGATATACATCTCATCCTGAAACGTTGGGCTAAGTTCTTGACCTTCCCTTGTAAGAGAGGAGCCTTCTACTTCATTGTCATCAGGTCAAAGAATCACGCCAGCTAAAGGACGCTTTGCCAACACAAACACCAAAATATGAACAACGAACGCAATCACAATAAGCTACCTTGAAGACAAGCCAACATGTAGAATTTGTCTCAAATTACATGAAGAAAGGAGGAATATGATGCATATCTGATCGAGTTCTTGATTTCGAGACTTTCGCAGAACCGCTAGTTAATGATATATCAATAAGAACACAGAAAACAACTTCAGCACTCTTTTACCAACAAGACTACTTTCTGCCTTCAGCGTTCCTTTACTATATGGCTGCATCCGGCCTGTGAAAGAAGCTCACTCAAGCACAAGTTCCCTACTACGTATGCTCTAGGTCGAAGTTCCCCAGCTATTTATTCCACTTCTGATTTTTGGCCCCATCAGTTCCTTGTTCGGTGTTTTGTGTTCAGACGGAACAACTGGTATGAAGTAATTGTTGCTCTTCTGATTCTGTTTCAATGAATCATCTCTGTTCATATGTACGCTCGAATTAGATTGTTTTTGAATAAATATCTGTTATTTATGAGGTAACAAGTTGTTTTTGGAATAACAATGTAACGAAGTCGACAACAATAATGTAATACATGTGGAACAGATATCCACTCCCATCACTGATGACTATCACAAACTGAAGTTATAGCCTTTATCCGCATTTTATGGCTATTATGATTAATCGGCTCGTCGACCTTAGTCTGTCGATCAAATACGCATGAGCCACACTGGCAGAAGACGACGCTGCTATCGTGCATAAGGCTTTCGTTTCAGTGAACTGCCCTTCGTTTTCGGCTTTGATTTGGCCACGAACAAATCCGTATTCGGTGGCAATAATTCACATCCAACTATCCGCGCATCATCTCCACCACTCACCATCAGTCGTTGATTCAGATCGTAATCAACGCATCGCACTAAATCCTTATGCACAGAATATTCTCTCACGACACTTATCTGCAATATTTGTCTCAAATCAACCATTTCAAAATAAAATTTCATCATTCGCTTCTCCAAAAAATTACCCTCAGTATTAATCACAAAGCCTCAGTACTAATCAACATTTTTAAAACACGAAGATTATCTCTTCAACTATTTCACATTTCTAAATCATCGACGAGAATTCGCAAATGAGTTTCAATCATCAGTCGACCTAAGCATGCAAGGACAGTTCACCTTCAATACTACCTGATTACTCGTTTATTTCATAAATTTCAATACGTACTTCTGATCCATTATTAGTGACCATATGTACAGTTGCGTGTCCTTCACCACTACTTTCCATCACATAAAAGCAATCACTTTGATCACAATCGAGAATATCGACAATGAATTTACCATTGAACGGTTGTTTTTTTCTGAATTTAGTAACTATTACTCTCAAAGAAGATTGGATGTAACCTGCTTCGAAATTGGAAATAACTTCGATAGTGCAACAACCAATAACACTTTGTTGATTTTAAAGTAACCTGGAGATAACGTCAATATCGTCCGCAGAATTGATGCGTAGCAAAGAAAAACAATTATCATCAGTGATCGCAAAAGCTCGATTTGACGAAAGAAATCCAACTCGATTCACAGACGATTCCATCTGAAACGGAAAGTAAGAAGGAATGAAATGAAATATGGAACCCTTGAAAAAAGTAATGAAGGATAGGTTTTGTAAAGAACTTTGGGGAAATGTTTCAACTTCTTAACTGATAACGATACAACTGACAAATTGTCTTATCGTTAGTACCATGTCCTGATACAAATACTCTTTCGATTCCGAATGCACGATTTTAGACGTAATTTTACATGGTACTAACGGCATATGTAAATGCTTTATCGTCTAGGCATGATGAAAATATCAGATTTATCAACGGCAGCTAACAATAAGGATAACTTTGCAAAGCATTTCAAAGCAATCCTGAAGTAGTTTTAGGAAACAAGGGATTAACGGCGGTACTTAAGGCTGAAGAGGACATTTATTTCAACCTAGCAAAAAGCCATGTAGCATAAAAGAATAACAAACCGGAATTGTGGACTGTAGCGCATCATCTTCGTTTACAATTCGCGAATCGAATACATTCACAAGCCCATCTGCACCGCCTGATGCCAATAAATGCGGCTGATCGCTACTAAACGTTAAAGACTGAAAACCACTTTTCGTCAAATTTCAAAATTATTCCCTTATTTTTGCTCGCAAACATAAACAATCCACAAACAGGAACTCGATTGACTGAATTATTAATCATGCTTGCTCTTCAACACAACTGTACCTGATGAAGATCTCTTGTTTATACTTCAAGTTTTCCAGAGGATTTAGCAAAAAGATTTACATGCTCACAGTATTCGAAATGAAATCGTGATTTAATTATGAAAATAAAGTCCGATAAGAACTAAGGAAACATTTACCCACCTGAATATCGTCATTATGAATCTGATTATACGAATGGAGACAGGACGCCATATTTCTTGCATCCCACAACTGCACAGAATGTGTGAATGGCTAAATCAATGGACAATATAAATTGTAAGGTGAACATGACGAACGAACGAAATGAATTACACAATAATCTGCGAATGTTGTGGGTGGCTGAGCAACTGTGGATAAATAAAACGACTGCAATGGCAACGATTGGAATAACTTTTATGTGAAACGAATCCGAAAAAAACAACCAACCTCAACGCTTTCAACATCGGAATCTGAAGATTGATCGCCACCACCTTGACGTTTCTTTTTCTTCTTATTCGTTGCCTTCGTGGGCTCATTTGCAAAAGTGAGTGCGATAGCGATTGAATGACCATCATTGCTTATCGTACCGTAGTGAACACAATTTTCAGCGCTTTCATTCGGGAACATGGATGAACGATTCTGACATATATCATTTGAGCGTAAATCCAACTGCCAAATGCCACCATCCTTATCGAACGCAAATGAAACTGAAATCGATCATTAAGATTTGTTTATTACCGACAACGTTTCATTCCTGATTGTGAGATAACCAATTAGTCGATATGATCTTCATTTACATGTGGTGAACGTCTCAGTACGATCATATCATTGAATTCAGAATAAGATCACGTTGCTAACAATGTCGAAAAATGAAATGAGCTCATCAGCAAGGAGTCCAAAACAACCTTGTTTGGTATGTGAATAATCCATCGACACTATCGTTGTGGATGACATTTGATTCCATTTTGCGGCCGTTTCACCTGTTCCGGTATCCACTGAGACTAATTTTGCCTGATAGCCATCGGTCAGTGAAGCGATCACTCCACGAACACCACACATACTAACATTATTTACATACCATGACTGTTTCGTTTGAAGAGGAGATGACCAAATGAACAAACAATCTGAGGTCATTTTCACCTGAAAATATCAACTCCCAGCGTCCGTAACAATTGCTCTCAGCTAGCAAGAACTCAGTGAACCATGCGAATCAAGACAAAATTACGCCTGGTGAGTGTACTCATACAATTTCCGCCAGCTCAGTGCACTTTTCACTTTTATAAAAGTTACTTACCACTGGGAAGGTTCAATTCAATTAATCAATCCGTAAATCACCAAAATTGTGCAATCATTGCATACTCTAACTTCTTATAGAAAAGCTGACTGGTCATCTCATCTGCGTTGGAGAGACAGTCGTCACTGAACATCAACCGTCCAAACTATCAGCAATTTACAGCACATTCAATTAATTTCCTCAATTGACCAACTAAGGGTGACGGATAATAGCGACCAGGACATTTGCAACTCGAACGATTGCATCCCGACTGTCTGTTCGCCATAATTCCTTTCTGTTCGACTTTTGAGCAGTGCGACTGGTTGTTTACTGTTTCGGGTTGTTCATTGCTGTGGGCGCGTATATCGTTTCGGTTTAGGCTTAGGCCACATGGTACGCATTACGCACACACAATGGTGACAACTAGTCGCACTGATAAGAAAGTGAGCCGCAATAAATTACATCCCAGTCACAACTATCTTAGACCCTCAATGTTTATACATGGTTCGATTGAGCAGAATTTTTTCTTTTTAACAGTGAAAAAACTGCGTAAAAATTCTCACCACTCCGGGAGATATAGCAATTTTTGTGATCCTAAATAACAGAAATTTGAGTTTGATGAAGTATTCAAGCTCACCGTCTTCTCAGCTTTGCGGGAAGACGGTGAGACGGTGAGTACGCACTTCGCCATATGCGCGTATCGGCTGAAGGAGGGCGGAGTCACGACCGCGTCGCGCGAGGAGAGATAAGCAGGGAACTACAGATAACTATAGAAATTTGAGTTTGACGTATTCAAGCTCACCGTCTTCTCAGGTTTGCCCGGGAACATATCATCTTTTATACACCGTTCGATCGAGCAGAACCTCTTCTTTCTAACGGTGAAAAAAATGCGTGAAAATTCTCACTCCTCGGGGAGTTATAAGAATTTATGTCATCCTAATTATTGGAAATTTAAGTTTGATGATGTGTTCAAGCTCACTGTCTTCTCAGCTTTTCCGGGA